>BEXV01001546.1:0-13613 GCA_003118195.1 Hemicentrotus pulcherrimus
ATAAAACATGCACATTTTAACGGGGCTACATGAAATATTCTGCTGTTCCTATTGGCCGCTGTAAAGTCTTGATCATTATTATTCACAATCGATGTTTCACAGTTTGCTCTTTTTTTCTTCCCCTCCGACTCTCTCTTTTTCTCTTTCTATCCCTTTTGGTCTCATTCTCTGTAACATGTCTGTTTGCTAGTTTGATCTCTTTCTCCCTCTCTCTCTCTCTCTCTCTCTCCCTATCCCTATCCCCCCTCTCTCTCAGTCCTTTTTTAGTCTTTCTGTACTCTCTATACCCATTAATTTCAAGGTCTAAAAACACTCTTAGTTTTCATTTCCAATACACTTGTCCCAAAATGAGAACGCCGCGCTCCGACAAAATTAATTCTCTCTAGTTGTGACAAATATGTATTTGTGATAATAATATCCAACGAATTGAGCGCACTTATAAGTTATAACTCATATTACAGTAATTATCTGATGGGCCAACTCAAAAACCCCAATAAATATTTATGAAATGAAATTAAAGGCGAACCGTGTTTATCAGACCATCACCTTTTGGTAACAATGTGCTTATGGGGCATGAAATTAGGATCGAAATATCGAATGAAAGTGAGAAGGAGTCAGTACATGTAAATGTATAGCAAATACTGACTAAAAACTTCAACACATTTGACAGTAATGAGGATTAATGCATCACAAAAGGGCACTTATATAGCTGAAAGACACGGTTTTTATTCTGGGGCCTCACAGTAACGAGGCCATTGCTTAGCCACTAAATCCTGACTGTACGCAGCGGGGGCTAGGGTACGTCGCCGCCCCCACAAATACAAAACACATAGAAAATGCAATAAATTGTCAATAATTCATTGCATTTCCCCCCTGGTCCCCACCAGGAAAAAAAAATCCCCTGTAAGGCCATGCATTATGGTTCAAGGCATGCCCACATAGAGGATTTTTTTAAATGTTGGGGTCGGGGCAAAATGCAATGAATTATTGATAATTTATTGCATTTTATTTGTTTTTTTTCTTGTACTTGTGGGGGCGGCGACGTACCCTAGCCCCCTGCTGCGTACAGTCATAATTCATTGGCTAAGCAATGGCCTCGTGACTATCAGCGTGTCCACACACAAAACAATTTATCGCGAAACTCTATAAAGAAACGTCGTATAAAGAATCATCGTATAAATTAGAGACTGTCCACACTCAAGAAACAGTCGTCACTAAAGAATCATCGTATGTCCACACACACGAAAAAGTTATGAGCCCCCTGGATCAAAATCGTGTCGTTGTGCTTTATTAGTACCCTTTTATGAAGCATTAAACCTTATTACTGTAAGTTATGACTTAGCATAGTATAGCATACACATGCTTTAGCAGTCAAGCAAAACAAACACTCACAAATTATTGTTCAATAAAATCTGAGAATTTATACTAGTATCTAGATCTATTTGGAATAAATCATTGTCAAAATCATTCCATAAATTGGGGTAAAAATAATTATTCCACCATTATGACCAACAGTGTACTTTTATTCTTCTTTTAATCCCATCTTTCTCTCTCTCCCACCTCTCTCCCTTTCTCTCTCTCTGATGTCAATATAATATTGACCATTGATATTATATGGAGCAAGATCTATGAATATTTAATCCATTTAGTTCGAATCGACTTTCACCAAAAATGAGAGTGGATTAGGTGTTCTCATTTCATAAATTTAGTAATTAGATGACAGCTTCTGGACATCCTAAAAACCGAAATAAATATTTAAATGCCTGTTATCGTTCCAGAATCACCAATAATACGGTCGTTGATTTAGGCTTTAAAAATGCCATTAAGTAAATTGATATTTATTTACTTCGTGCAAAGCATCTCTCACGTTGTCAGTTATAACAATCTTTTAAAAGATTGAATTGTGTGTAAAAATATACTTCCCTATATTTGTCATTCAGACATTATATACCCTCTCAAGCTATTTTGTTGGTAATATTATTTTTTCTTCGGTTTGTATTTGTTTTGTGGCCCTCATCTGTGTGTGCGTGTTCTCTCCTTCCCCTCCCCCACTCTCTCTCTCTCTCTGTCCGTCTCTCTCTCCCTTCATGATTTTGACTCTCATATTTTTTGCCGATCAGTGTAGATGGTGGGGACTAGGTAACATATTTCTCCTGTTCCAAAGTAAATGCATTGGGTGGTGTATGCTTAAAGGCGGAGAACTATACACGATTTCAAAGTGCATTCTATTTTTAACCTTCAATTTTTATTCTGGATACGATTTTAGGATAGACCAAAATCAACTACTTAAGCTAGAATGTCAACTGGCCGAAAAAAGTACCAGAAATGTATGAACCGTAACAGAAATAAAAAGAGAGTAATAGGTAGACTTAAAATAGCAATAAAACACAAATCGGCATCTCTCTGATGTAACTTGCGATCGCGAGCTCCCCTCCCATTTGCCCTGTACTACAGAACTTTAAAAAATTACATTTCCCTTAATTATTATTTAAAAAAAAAAAAAAGATTTACCCTGAAGACAATTATTGCAAATATTTTTGTGTACAACCCTGTATGAAACATTTGTTCCATCATCAATTTCCAAGAAAATGATAGCTTATGAAATTTTCTGTTAGATACGTCACAGTGTTGCCAGTTTGTGTTTCACTTATGACAACTTCAAAAATACAAAACTTTCCTATTTTTAATCGGATATTGGTCAAACTTTCGCTGTTTCTTACATTTATCTGCTTTATTAAAATAAACTTTATATCAGGATGGACTTTTCCCTATAACGCATACGTTTTAGATGTTATCTTATTAACTTTCTGGTAATTTCACCTGCCAGGAGGTGCAAAGATAAGGATACTGAAACCACGAAAAAAAATGATATCACTTTCCCCTCTAGATCCATACAAATATTTTGTTTTGCTAAATATCTTTCATTCTATAAACGAAATTCGGGAAGAAATTAGAAATAAACAAATGAATGCAATATGCTATTTTGATTACTATAGTAAATGAATTTATGATAGTTACAAAGGTCAACATTCGTGACACATGTATATACAAATACATATACAATATATAAAATGCATAAAATATATCCATGAAATACATGTCATTGTCCTACTCAACATCACTTTTATGTATATCTTGGCAACTTTTAGAATAAACCTGAGAAGAGACAATCACAATCTACAACGAATATCCTCTACTACAATGAAATATAGATTCATATAGCACAATTTATGATTTATTTGATAAAATTTAAAAGGGCTTGCCTTTAATATTACAGTTTTAACTTTTTTTATTCGGATCGTGGAATGAGATATTATTCAGGTGAAATTTAGTCCACGTGATTTCCCTCTTATTTAAGATCATAAATTTGATGTGTCCGTTCCTCAATCGTTATCATATTTTAAAAACAAATACCACTTGTCGGGCCAGATTTGCATCAATATGTATAAAGAGAATACTATACAGTGTATTCACTATTAACGTCTTAATATTTTGAAAAATGTGGGTTTTCAAGTGCAACTACATACCCACATTATCAGTGGGCCAGATTTTTTGCTTGTTTGTATCTTATTTCATGACATTGTCATCACTAAAGTCTTTTCCTCTCGAATTCGGACTAGCTTGTCATTGACGGAAACGTCTATTTGGAATACTGTGGTTGTTAAAGGTATAGACCAGTTTTAGAAACGCCCGCTTTGAAAAAATAAAATGGAAGCTCTCATTACCAATCATGTGAAAGATTATGTTTTGTCTAATACGTGATGATACAAATTTTGCCCGGAAACCGCCTACTAATTGATATATTTGGTAAATTATTATATATATATCCGGACTGGATAGATATCGCGTAGTCCCATATGCATCTTCTGTGTACAGTGTTTGTAACTTTACCAAGACTGGGACAAATTTGTTATCATTTTGATGATTTCAGAACCTAGCAGTACACACCAGTACTTATATGCTAGATGATCAACCTTTTCTGATCGATTCCATAACGTTTCTTTCACAATGCAATCGCATGACCTGAACTGGGTTAGACCTTTAAATTGTAGAAACATATCCAAACAAAATATGACCACTCTCATTGTACGCTTAGTACCCAGTGTCAGATTATCGTCGTCATCAGCTTTCGTTTCTTGAATTTGGACCAGCTATGGGGCGGGGGGACTGTTATTTATCAACGAAAACGCCTCATAATGTGGGTGTAACTATAACCACATAATATGTTTGACCACACCTATTGTTTCTTTTACGAGCAATAATCAATTAGGGTCATTTTTGACCGTCGTCAATCGCCCTCCGTCCTCGAATTCGGAGAGCAGTTAGGGCCAGAAAAAAAGTACTTCACGTACAGTAATTGATGAATAACTCCTATTTGGAATAATGTGGGACGGTGACACTATATTCACGTACTATGTGTGGCCACAATTATCGTTCGCTTTACAAGCAATTATCAATTAGCGTCATTTGATCATCGCCACTAGCTCTCTTTCCTCGAATCTGGAAGAGTTGAGGCCAGTAATAGACGGTCCTGCATTTATTAGATTTCTCGTGGCGGCTGTGGACTGATATCCGTGTCTCATCTGGTAAGGTACTCGCCCGCATTTCATCTCGAACCTGAACCACAAAAAAGGAAGAAGGAAAGTGAAATGGTTTTAAATGTTGAATACTTCATAATGATATTAATATTCCGTTCTAGTATAGGGCATATCACATTATAACGTTCCTACGCGCTTCCAAAGAGCTTTTGCAAGTATACTTCATAGCAAATAAATTCTAGGACCTATATGGGGTCACCTTTATCTTTAAATAACATAAAATAAAATAAGAATACTATAGCCTCGTGCAGGGCAGCCTATTTAAGTAAATATCCGCCCCCCCCTCCACTCAGTGTTATATAGGGTACGCATATTGCTCGTTCCCTCTGTTTGAAAGCACCCCCTATCTGAGGACTGCCAACATTTCTGGACCCCCCTTTGGAGGGGTTTTCGCGGGCTTTTCCTGCCTTTGAGACCCCCTAAATCCGGAGCACTGCTCACAGGACATGCAGACCCCCCCCCCTTTTTTTTAAAATATAAATCTCAGATAAGCTGTCATTACTGGTTGGCTCATACACCCAGGGAAAACCCCAAAGAACTCAGCCTGCATTATGTACAGACATTTAGCACATGAATTACATACAACATTTCTGTGCTCGTGTTTTCTTTTATACCTTGTAAGAATGAACAAAGTCTAAATATTAGTTCAATTCTCACTAATCTTCATAATATATCACCACCGAATAATTATTTTAGTGCCTTCCGTTAATCTTAACTGACATCACCTGTGCCTGCATGATGTATCCTTTCACATTATTGACTTATGTAATCAAACTCTGTAACTAAGTACTTTATCTTCGTAAAGATACTCTTTAGATTTAACGAATCAGTAGGTTGACAAAAATTGTATTTTCCTGCTATTTAATTTTAGGCGTCATCAATTGTCACTTAACAAAAGTACCGATTTTGAGTGAAATCAGTGTGAGTTTTGTACAGTAGAGTTTGAAATGTTGAGAATTAATAGAAAAGGTTCAACACACAGGACATAGCCAGGATAGTAATGCAACTGTCTTTATTATCTCTCTTTATGGCAAACGGTCATTGCAATTAATGACTATTTCATCAAAGTGTTACAATACTATTGTCTAATGGCGTTCCGACATTTAGCACCGGCGACATTTTACTCCATGCTTTACATCATAAAGTTATTGGATTTTGCCTCCGGTTTGAGTTTTAGGTTGGCTGTATATAGGGTTATTGTTATGAATAGTGTTGAGTCTGGGGACCAGATTGAAAAAAATTATATACCTGTTCTGCTCTCCGTAGAACCCTGAGAAGGTTGTTTCCCATGGCAGCTTTGACCTCTTCCTCCGTCCAGTCTCTGCGAATCAACTCGGCGATGAGATTAGGATACTTCGACACATCCTCCAGTCCCTCGGGCATGCTGCAGAAGGTACAGCATAAATCCATTCAAACTATCAACATTTTGTGTTTACTATTCCACTGAATACGATTGAAACTTATTATACAGCTGGCGTGAATCCAGGATTCTCTTCTTCAAAAAGTAAAACGAACGGTGACAAGTTGCACAGTCAAGAGGGGTTTTGTTTTTGTTCACGCTCGGTGCTTTCAAAGTTTGGGAGGGCGTGCGCGGGCCGGGTATGAAATCCTTGAATTGTACTGATTATTTTACAGGGTAGGCCTAAATACCGCGTATGATAATGTATGAACCTGGAAATTACGAATATGAACACTGTTTTACAAGAAAATTAGAATTTTCTAGAAAAAGGTAGCGTCAATATTAAAGAATATTTGGATACACTTACGTTGGCACCCCGTCAAAGTCGCTTCCTATTCCCACACATTCCCAGCCGCACACCGATTTAATATGATCCATGTGATCTGAAAAAATCCATATTGTGAAAGGGATGGTTAGAAGTAAAAAAAAATTCGACAAGAAAAGGAATTACAAGTCATCACATTTTGGAAATTGCCAACAAGCCTATAGATCACTAATTCACCTCAAGTTCAAACGAAACATCCAACCAAATCCCTTCCCAAACTTTTCCCCATCTCTAATATTTTTTTTTTTTTTTTACATTGTCAATGTTTGCACACGCATCGACTCAGGGAAAAATGCTGTAATATTTTGTTGTTGAAAATCTTCTGGCAAGAATGAAACCTTGGGTGTCACCCACACTAAGTGGTTAAACAACTTGAAGTCCTCGCCCCAATAGAATATTGATCATGAAGAAATGAATGAGTTTTAGAGAGGCACATGTACACAATTAATGCAAGAGCCCCCATGCTCCCCCGCCCCAATAGGCGCTTTTGGACCATTGGGTTATTCTGAATTCGATATAAATGCTGAACAACAAATACCTGCTACTTGAAAAACGGTTGCGTAGGTAAGATCATCAGATACGTTTCCTGGGGGACAGTTCACGTATGCTGTGTAGAAATTCACCATCACAACGCCTTTGTTTTCAACCTGATTCAAAGAGAGTGATATTGACAGAAATCGTGTTCCAGGAAATGAAATTTATATTGATATGACTTAGCACTTATTTTGAAGGGTTTAACTAGATTTTAAACTATATATCATTCAACCAAAAAATTAACAAAAAATGAAGACGTTTGTTATCGCCCCCTTTCTCCTTCTCTCTCAAGAACAGGAATAAATGCATTACTTTTTCGTGGTACTTATACTAAGTTATCAAAGTTGTATTATTATGTATCCTTTGAGGGTAGTCATACTATCAAGCTTTGCTTATTTTGTCAACCCTCCTGTTTGATATTTTCGATTAGTTACAGTCAGCCTTACTTTATTCTACATATATTCTTTTGCCATGTGTAAATTTGCAATATTTGTTTGTCATATATTTGTAAAAATGCAAAAGAAAAAGAAAATCAAACATAAATAAATAAATCAAATCAAAGTCATTCTGTTCTATAACAATACTTTAGTCAGTGAGGCCAAAATTACAAAATATATTGTCACCGTTATATATATTTATATACTGTAATCAACATGTTTAACATTAAGAAAAGAAAGTCCAAAGGAATTAATAGGGTGTGTATTCGAATATAGGCGTTGGTTCTTACTTAAAGGTGACGGATGAATAATTGAGGCGTTTGCTTTACAAATTTATGAATAAAATACAAAGCCGAATTACCATGCGTTTCAATATGTAGTCCGGAACATTCCTGTCGTTGTTGCAAACAGCATAGGCTGACGAGTGGCTGAAGATGATTGGAGCTGTGGATATGTCAAGCACATCAGACATAGTCTTCTGAGAAACATGAGCCAGGTCGACCAGCATACCTATACGGTTCATCTCCAAGATGACACGCTGGCAAATGATAATCCAAAAATAAAAGACTATAAACATAAAGTACTTATATACATTTTGATATTCGAAAGAAGAAAAAAAAAGTTATATTTGAACGCCTATGATTTTACCTCTTACATATCGGGGTAACGTTTGCTGCAATCTTCCTCCTCTACTTTTCCTGTTTCTTTTCATTTTTCTTGGTCTTCATCTTCTTCCTCTTCCCCTTTGAAAGAAAGGAAGTATATTTTGCGTTTATTGCTGAATTTTCTGTATAACTTTCGATTTATTAAATGCCCTCTTAATTATATATACTTAGTAATAATTGCCATGAATTAAAGGCAAAAAGAACAATTATCTTAGTTGTTGAAATACACTGATAAAAAGGCGTTTTTTAATGCTTACTTTCCCAAATTTAGAAAGACCATTGAATTCTGGATCGTCCTTCGCGGTTTCTAACCAGTTATCAGCCCTGTTAAATTAAAAGAGATATTCAAATTAGTATTATTCCATAACTATCTATGTTTGCCGTTTATCATTTCAAAACGATTCATCATAACAGTCATCGTGAAAAGGGGTTATTGTGCCGGTGCTCGCAATAATGAAGATACAATTATGAAATATAGCGCACTGCTTGAATTTACTTACTTTATAGACTTTAAACACAATGTAATGTTAATTCAATACAAATTATTGGTGCTTGTGTTTTAGGTAATGACACTGGTGACGGATGCATGACAAATGTGTATTGACCACGTAAATAACTTAATGAAAAGAACATATGGAATGAAATATGGATGTATCTCCTTGTGAAGATGATAATGATATTATTTAATGGTAATAGCAATAATACTAAAAAGAATAATAACAATAACAATAATAATATGAATAATAATAATAATAAAGATATTAATAATAATAATAATAAGAAGAATGAGAATAATCATTAGAAAACAATAATAATAAAAATGACACTTAATACTACTACTACTAATATTAATGACATATCAAAAAATAATATTTTCTTCTTGTATAGCACATTTTACATGTATATTAACGTGCCTACATGTATGTAATTCTAGACAGCTTTAAAAATTGTTACTATTGATTTAGCTCAGGCAACATTATCAGCGCAGAGCATTTTGGAATAATCTTACGAGGGACACATTTACTTCACCTGCATGGGGTGTGGCAAAGGCAGATTAAGGTCTTGCTAAAGGACATCAATGCTGTGTTAGGGATTCAAACCTGTACCTTGTAGTTCACAGTATGGAGACGTATCCACTAGACCACAGCACCTCTACAAAGCAAATGGATATTGATCCCCTTTTATATGTCATTTGATCAAATCTGGTCCCTGGTTTCACAATAACAAATCCCACAGATCTATGACAAATTTCCTCATGACTAATCAAATGCNATTAATAATGATATATAGAATAACTATACATATAGTATAAAATTATTAAATTCGATTATCTATTCTATATCTTTTCTCAATTAAAACTGTTAATGTATACACCCTCATACGTTATCCAAATCGTATGTGTATCTATTCTATATTCTTTCGTTTCGATTATAAATATATATTTTCATTATGTAATACATGTAAACAAGAAAAATCTAAAACGAATAAATGAATAATATATTCTAATTATCGATAAGACGTGAACATTTACGCAGTTAAGAAATCAAGCAAAGATTACAAGTAGATATATGGTATTATTTTTTTCATTCCGCAAGTCCGCATATAATTATATCTTTATTCCGACACCCAAATCTAAAGCCTTGCCCCATCAAATTATGTACAATTATCTTTATCAACATTTTGTTGCACCATACCATGGGGTATTACAGCTATGTGTAACCGTCATGTAGCGAACTCCAACCCGATAGAGCATGCGCAGTGTAGCTAAACTGTTATCAATGTTGTGCCCGCCTTCGACCCCGATGAGAGAGGCTATTTTCCCATTTTGATGAGCCTCCAAGATACCTGGAATAAATCAAAGGCAGGACAATTAAGAAGGAATAACAGAAAAACACAAGCTGAAACCGATACATTATATACCTAAAATACTATTAAGGTAAAACAAAAAATCTAACTAAAACTTTTGTTTTAAAGGCCGGTAGTGAGGCAATCAATTATTATATGCGCCATGACTGCCGTTTTGTAAAAGTTTTCGTGAAAGAAATGATATTTCTTCCTACTTATCAACATCATACTCTTTAATACTTCACATCTAACATTAAAATGCACATATGAATGTGTACATACCATGTTTACCTATTTTTCCTCATGTTAGTAGACATAAAGTAATATTTTTATTACATAAATTAACTTTGCTCAGTAAGTTTTGTTATTGGTCGAACTTTATTCCACAATATAGACGTCTTTAAGACGCAAAGGTTGACTAGAGGTCGCTAATAAATATTCAACGAGGCTTTTATTGAAAAATGACACAACACATTAATGAAGAAAGAAAAACTTTCTGTTAAATCTGTAGCAAAATAATAGTATTCTATCATGTTCCTTCTTTCAATTTTTTAATTTCGATTGCTAATCATAAATATTTGATAATCAGACAGGCGATCGGCTTGTAAAAGTCATGGGGTTCCTGACTGACCTAAATGTTTATAATCATCATTGCAGCATGAGCTAAATCTAGGATTTTGTTTCAGAATTTGAGACAAACTTACCCAATCCCTTTAAAGCTGTCGGTCTTCTGGTTGCTTACATTCAAACATGCACGTGGTTTCTTTTATAGCAGTCAGGTAAAACAAACAAATTAACCAACTAACCAAATACAATAACCGTGATTGTATATCAAAGATTATTGGGTTATTAAAGCTTTAAAATTAATTATTGAATCTAAATTGTTAGAATATTATACCATCAGCTGTTGTAACAAACTGGAACACGTCCGGATACATATCACACATCCTAATGATGACGTCAATCTGATCCAGCACGTGCGTCACAACGTCCATGTACTGAGATCCACAGGTGGTAAAGGCTGCCCAGAACTAAAGTTAGAAAACATCGTGATGGAAAATACAAAGTCGTGCGAAAGGTATTTTTTCAACATTTTCATATTGCCGTGAGTGTAACTCAATCGTTTATGAATTGTGTTAGGGTTTGTCTTAAAATTTGTTGAAGAATGTAAAATGAAAAGTCGTACTCACCTGAAATATCGAGAAAATGAATAATGTTAGAAAATAGCTGACGTGCATTTTCGGAAATGACAATCAGAATTCTATTCGAACCGCGAAATGATTAGGTCTATTTCATTTTATGGACAAGTATAGCTGTAACTAGAAAAGTAAAATGAGCTTTTAATGTGTATTACAAAATATGTAAAAAATAAATGAATTAATTTTTTTTTTAAACAACGAAAAGCACTTAGAAATACGTGTGTTTTGATATTCAATCAATGTTTAGAAAATTAGAATATACATATATTTGTGCATGATGAATATTTTGAACTATGAGAAATATTTAGTTGGATATATACCTGTCCTCCAAGTCTGCCTTCTTTGAGTCTCGGTATATCGGTAAAACTATGACCCCATATAGGGTTCAGATCCTGTGACAGATTCAAGTTCTGGAGCTGGTTTCCGATCCGACTAACGATCTGAAATGGCCAGTCATTGTGACTTTACCAAAATAAGACAAGAACAATGTCATGATCTAAGGTGAGAAAGCGGAGAGAAGACGGATGAAGAAGAAAAAGGAGAGTGGTTTTTTAAATTTATTTTCTAGCATCATCTTGCTTAAATTATACAACTGTTATCAGCAATTTACACTAATACAATTATGTATTGGCATTTTCATGGATCACTCTAAAGCCCCTGATATAGTCGATCATAGACAAATCAAAAGGGGAACACTGTGGCCTTAGGGCCTACTTCTAAGTTGGTTTGCAATTTATCTTTGTAATAGAGCTCAATATATAGTTTTAATTGTTGCCTGTGACACATGGGATACCACAACGCTCAATTCTTGGGCCTGTATGGTTTTTAATTTGCTACAATGATCTTACACATTCCTTTGACAAATATATTATTATTATTATTATAAAATCACAAAAATCAAAAATTATTGATAAATCCCAGTAAAACACATTATGTTACATTCTTTCATATGCAGTCTAATTTTAGACTAATGTTCCATTGAATAAGGCAAACAGGAATGATTTGCATGGTGTTCATGTTGATTATGATTTGCATTGGGATACACATGTCAATACACAATTAGCTCGACCCTAGTTAAAGCTCCAGATCCCATTCATATTCTAACATCATCTGTCAATCATAAGTAAGTTAACAAGAGACAGTGGTATGTAGCTTCAGGTTCTAGAACACCTACCCCCTGGACATCTACCTCTCGGATAACCACCCCCAATCGACTACCCCCTAGGATAACTACCCCTAGGACAATTACCCCTTACCCCCTGTCCTAGTAGGTAGTTATCCTAGGGGGTAGTTGTCCGGGGGTAGTTGTCCGGGAGGTAGTTGACTGGGGGTGGTTTTAAGGGGGATGGATGTTCTGGGGGTAGGAGACCGGATCCGGTAGCTTCACCATCAGAGCTGACCTCCTGTTTACAATATACCATATACCATACCAACATAGGAGTTGCTATGTCAGACGTGCTGCAGCATCACCAGGAAAAGAAAGGTAATGTGGAGGTATTGTATGAAAGATTGCAATTTTTTTTCTCGACCAGGTATATTTTCGGGGGTCGCGCGATCTGTGTAGAATGCTTGTAAACGAGAGAACATAGATGATTAGAGAATAACAAAAATATAAAAGGGACAGAATCTGGATTAGGTGTAAGCTTGATGATCGGAACTCCATTGATAGTTTCTTGATGAATACACAGCCTCTACAGAAGAGGATCGTGGTGGAGTGAACTTGCTGCTGTACAGAAGAAGCACTGCAGTATAAACTGTACAATCTGGTATACATGTAACACAAATTACTTATCGGAAAGCCAGCACTCAAGCCCAAAACAAACGCTAAAAAAAATTATCAGTAGGTTCTACACAGATTGACTAAATAGATCGTAGACACAAACATAAAAGAAGTAATAATAGGCCATGTAACACACATTTATACCACTGAGTACGAAATATTTCATTCACCTGTCAATAAGAACTAGTATTGGGTTTTAAATAGAATGCAAATTGCATTATATGAAAGGTAATAAGGTAGGGCAAGCCACAATAGGGACTTTTAGATTTGCGTGGGATGATACGTGTGACTTCTATTCAAGGCAGTGCATTAAAAGGACGTCGACCGTATCAATCCCCATTGTCTTCGTGCGAATATAAAAGTCCCTAATGTTTGTCCTAACTAGCAGCAAATAATGTATGCAATTTACATTCTGGCTATTGAGATACATTTACTCGTAAGAGGTGAATGAAGTAATTCCTACCGAGGCGCTTCACAAAGGCATATGCATCATTTGGTTACATTACGAAAATGCACAACAAAACACTAAAGATATGTAAAAGCGAAGTGAGAGAGAAACCCATGAGGGGCACACTTCTCATTAAAAAAAAAAGAAAAGATACAGAATAAAAATTATCATAACGGCAAGTACATAGTTCATGATCAGAAAGACCAACACACAAAAGCAAAACAACAACAATTACAAACATAATCGAAGGCAATCTTTACTTCTACTTCGATGCTATAACCCGTCGAAAGCCTTTTCTATATTGCCTTGTCCGTCACTTAAAG
>BEXV01001546.1:14417-34330 GCA_003118195.1 Hemicentrotus pulcherrimus
AACAAATTTGTTTTGAATTCAAATTTACGTATATACACTCACATAAATAGCAGTAATCACTTATGGAAGAATCCTGGATAGATGAACAGGCTTAGACCTACAACATCGTGTATTAAAGTAAAGTAAGTAAGTATTAATATTCGCGTATATATATATATATATAAGTATATTTCTTCTTCTTCTTAAAAAGGCAAGGCAAAAAAGGGGGAGATAATGATATCATGTGAGATTGCAGTCTTACCCATCTATAAGGGGCACCTCAGACATGTATTTCAGAGCTTTGTCCTTTGCAGTATTTGCCGAGTCATGATCCCGCGGTTGAGGGAGAGACCTTGCCGTGGTGACCAGCAGCATCAAGAGAAGAACAATATGTGAAATAACAGACGCCATTTTGCTAACTCACAACATGTAATGTCAGCTATCAGTATTGTTGTGTTAATTCAATGTGCAATATGATACTTTTGGACTTTGTACTTTGTACAGACACTTTGTTCTTGCAAACAATCTATGTGGGATATCCGGCGAAAAGATACCCTAGCGCAAGCTAGTATCATATTTCAGATAAGTTAATGACTATACTCGCAAACCCGTGGACTAGCTCGGCCTCAGAAGTCATCGTGTACTGGATAAGAAATAGGACAAATAGTAGACGAGATCTCACTGACCGGTTTGGTAACCTTTATAAAAGACCAGTCAGACCAAACAATGGTAAACAATTGAAAAGAACTACTCGTTGTCTGGATGACGTAACACCCACCCCCCCCTAAATCGCCATGTTTATCGTTGAAAGAGACAGACATACTGTCACTATGAACATGACTGACAAAGAAAGCGGACAAAATATACAGTTCCTCAGGTAGACAAAGGAACATCCCTTCACTGCTATTATTTAAAAAAGTGTAGAACAGGTGGATATGCATGTGACAGCTGTTCTACACATTTTACATAATAACAGTGAAGGGATGTTCCTTTGTCTACCCGAGGAACTGTATATTTTGTCCGCTTTCTTTGTCAGTCATGTTCATAGTGTGTACTGGCCCGAATTCACAAAGGAGGTTTGTCGACAAACCTTGGTTTTCGTACGTCATAACAAGACGCGTTTTTTACAAACCTGGTTTGTAAAGAACAAAAGGAGGTTCGGCGAAACAAAAGGAGGTTTGTCGACAAACCTCCTTTGAGAATTCGGGCCAGAGTGTGTGTGAGAGAGAGAGAAAGAGAGAGAGAGAGAGGGAGAGATAGAGAGAGGGAGAGAGAGAGAGAGAGAGAGAGAGAAACGAGGAGGAGGAAATGGTACATGTCGTTTTCCCAAAGGCAGGCAAAGTACATATACAAGGACACAACATAATACAAGCACTTTTTACTGCTATTAAAATGAAATTTTCATGTGACGTAAAATTGAACAAAAAACCTAATTCGTATAGGAAACCTTTCACGCAAAATACACCTGTACGTGACGAGGAAATTCAGTTTCTCTCTTCCTTTTTCCCCATCTTCCCTCTCCCCCTCTCTCTCCCTTTCTCTCACTTTAGGTCTGTCTCTTTTAACTTACTTCTCCCCTTTCCGTTCCGTCTCTTCTTCATCTCTCCTCTTGCTCTTCCTACTTTCTCACTCTTACTCTTTCTCTCCTTTTTTTTTTTTTTTGTTACCATGTACTCCATCTTGACTTACTAAATGTCTTCTAGTAAACCGGGAAACATGAGAAATGCGCATGATTCAGTATACCTTTGATTGACCTACATTACATGCCTATTAGACATGCTTCTTTATTGGACAAAATAATTAACATTTTTACCACGTGAAAAGTACAACATTAATTAAGATAATTTAAACAAACCGAAAATCGAGTCATACAACTATTGAGAGCATAACGTACTTTCGTATACAAAGTAATAGATTTCTTCGAATACAAGGAATATAATTTCACCCCTGTATCGATCAAAATGTAATAAAAATGTAACCCTCTTTATGTTTAAAACAGAAATATTTAAATGTGTATTCTTATACTAATCGATTAATCAAATCAAAGCTATAGTATGCTAACGTTTAAAACTATAAAAGTTATTTTCATAGTTTGATTGCCTTAACACAAAATAATGTGTTACATTATATACAACATTTAAATAAATTTAAATTCATGCCCTGAAAATGAAACTTCCAGCATATTTCTATGTCTGCTTTACTTTGTAAAACGTACAATGTAAATACGCAATAGTAGTATTATTCTTCACCATGTTATGTTTATGATCCTATTATTCATGATTATGAAAGGAGAGTAACATCATAATTCTATTTACACATCACTACACAGGAATGTAATATTTACGATTGCGTTTTTCGGGCCACTTGTAAATGACATGTTCGCATATATACCTTCAAATCACTTATAGAGACGTCGTAGATGCAACATGAGTTATATAGATGCAGAATATCATTATGTTTTAATATAATTAATATTATCCTTATTCTAAGTTAGTACAACAGAAATTTCACGATAGCAGCACATTTTCAAGCGTTTGCTTAAAGTATTGTTGATAAACCACTCTTAATTGAGGTGAGTATATTTAACATTTGGTGCGTTAAACAGAGAAAGTTTTTAGTATGTTTCCAAAACTTTTAGAATATATATCTTGTATGTACTTTGATAACGAAATAATTATACAAATTTGTTTACAGTTGGTGAATTTCATGATTTTACTGTGGAGTAATGATTCGATGAATCATAGAGAACAGTGAGGAAAATTGAGAAAACAGGTATTTGACTCTGTCATCGCATACCACAGTATTCAAAATACCTCTCAGGAAATATTTTTGACTCACCTTATTTCTCAAAGAAGATTTTTCAGAAGGTTAGTATGCACGCTATGGTTATATGACTTTTTGTAAAGTTTAAGATTAAGACCAAAATTTGACATTTTTATTTTCGTTATGACGGCAAGGATATAATGAACATAACAATTTAAATACTTTCCTAGTGCTGGAAAATCATATCTAGAAAACACACAAATGCTACAAAAAGCGACGCATAGAACTTCTGTGGTTTAGTGTTTATGGTGTTGTTTTGGCATAATGTAATCAACTGAAGAAATACAAAATTATGGTATTACGTAATTTTATATGCAATAAATTCCACTATGAGATAGTAAACCTTCATTGGTTGTGATAATCATAACATATAGTTTAAGCTTCTACCAACCTTCAAGTACTTGTTATATTCCACTATGCATTACTAATTACCAAGAACAAATCAAAAGGAAAAGTGACATTCAATATTAAGACCACACAAAATTTCACTCATGTCAACAAGGGAATATTCAAAGAGGCATCCTCATCCTCAATCCCTGGATATATATTCAAAATCCAAACATAAACAGTACCTTCTACACAATCTTCGATACCTCCGGAAATTCCAATACCTAACTGAATTATTATTATCATTTATTAATTTGTTTTGTTTTCTCTTCTTTTCCAATATAAATTATACATTTATTATTAAAGAAATATCATAATGTGATACTATATTACAACTTCATCAATTTGATTAAAATCCCCCACATTGAAATTAACTTGTTTGTAGTCATTCTGCTATTTCTATATTTCGAATCCTTCTGTATTTCTGCTTACGTTTTTGCTTATTTGTTTCTCTCCAAATATTCATTATGTCATTAATGTGTTGAATAATTACTATGTATATCGTGTAAAATGATTTTTAAAATATTTTTATTAAAATGTGGAAATAAATAAATAAATCCAAATTCAATTCGATTCGATAGATTTGTATTAAAGAAACATGCATAAACGATAACATACGGTGGCTAAGGAAAGTTTTTATGATATGGTTGTGTCTTTGAATTGAATGTGATTGTATTAAAAACGAGGGTAATTAAAAATGTCTTATTCCTTTAACTGTACACATAATGAGGAAAATAAACATAAGTCATTGGGTTTTAAAAGGCTTCCGAATCGGAGGAATAGTAGCAAATATCAAACAATCCTAAAATACAAAATAAACCATCTCTAATACCAACATTTAATTATATTCCCAAGTAAGATTGCACCTGTGCCATTTTTTCTCTTCTGGGGAAGTTTTTCTTTTTACACCAATCTTTGAAGCGTTCCCCTGCCTTGGCGGCTTGCTCGGGATTTCTGCAGTAGAGGCGAACATAGCGCTCCTGAAACTTCTTGGGAATGACCCAAGATACCTGCAAGAAATATTTTAAAGATCACATTAAAACAACCTAACTTTTACAATCATCTGAGCTAAGCGAAATCGAGAAATATCTATTGGATCTTTGGAATATTGGAATATGTATAGGCAACCGTAAGTATGAAGATACTTAGGGATAGTACAAGAAGGAGGTTCATCATGATTAAAAATATATACAAGATCGTTACAAAAGGGTTGTAATGATGGAGATAGGTAGGAGATATTTGAAATTCTTAGATCACTCTTTGAATTATGCAAAATATGTTGATTTTCCCCACGAAATATCTTTAGCGTTACTAAACATATTATATAAATCAACCTTAATTTATCAAGAGCTCAAAAGACACTCCTGACCGGGGTTTAGTATATCTGTAAAGCGCTCATAGACATTTGTATTAAGCATTATTTATTTATTATGAAAAACAGAACCAAAGGATAAGTAGTTCTGATAGAGCGATCCATCCGTAGTGTTTTATTTATTTAATTATCATAATTGTTCATGTTAAAACGAAAAATAGAACCAAACTATTAAAACTAAGCCATTCTCCTAATAAACTTGTAAAAAGGTGACGTGCTTATTAATAATTGTTTGCAAAATGAAAATAATTATTGTTTTTATCCATTTATTCTGTGTTCTTTATACAGATTAGTATCTTCCATGAAAATGCTTTGCAGATTGCAAATAAAGATTACGTTGATGGACCTATGTGGCTAATCAAATTAAGACATAATAATCATTCCAAAAAAAATCTTTTTCTTTGTTGTTGTTCTTTTTGTTTTCAAAACGACATCTCTACAATTGACACGACCGAAATGGGACATTTTTTTAACAAAGTTGAAATTAATCACCTCATCTTCTCCAAGGACCACTGCATCGTCTGGACTATCCTTGGAGTAGAACCGGATATAGTCCATTGGGTTCTTGTCTTTCTGTCCATAGTTGATGATCACCACCTTGTTGGGAAAAATTAAAATCGAGTTAAATCAAATCATATGAAATTAAAATCAAAGAACTATATTTAATCTCTTTCAAACTATATTATAATACAAATATAAATGTGCTTTCAAATGATTGAATGAATGAATGAGTGGACAGCTGAATGAATAAATTAATGAATGATTTAATGAGTGAATGAATGAATGACTGCATGAATGATTGAATGAGAGAATGAATGAATGAAATAGATGATTGATAATACAGAATCGAGGGATAGCTTTAAACAACACTGAATCCCTTAAAAGAGATTTTAACAATAGTAGACCTATAAGACAGTCTTTGAGCAAGTTGAAAATTGAACTTTAATTCCTAATCGTTCATCATTAACGAGGATACAAACACTGCAAAATTCGAATAGGCGAGGAAAAATGTATACGTATCATTTATCAAACAGCAAATCCGTTCTTATGATATGTCTTTCAACCGAGTCAATACACTGTGTGACTAAATATGCATTATCCCCGTTACCATGCACGTCCATATGTTAGTATACATACAATAGCAACTTTCATGAAACTCACTCTAACAGCCAGATCTTCAGCGGGAAGTCCCAGATCCGCCTTGGAGATCTTTTCAGCGATTTCATCCGGACTCTAATTATGTTTTTTTTAAAAGATAAACAAAAAACCTTTCAAATGATAAAAAGACCCAGATGATGATCAAGGTGGTATACAGAGAAGGCGTATGTCACAGGACTGGTGTAAACAGAGGGATATTTCAAGTACTGGCTTTTCGAGAACAAAACGCTCCCTTAGAATTGAAGATGTTATACACGTACAAACCTTTTTTTCAATATATTTCTCAAATTTACCACCCGCGCCAACCACCGCCACAACAAAAACTAAAACAACAACATCAAAAGGCATAATGAAAACACAGATATCAATTCAACATGTATCATAAGTAATTGGAATACTCTTGGAAATTTGTATACAGCTTGAGAGCCCTATAGCTGCTCGATTTTGTCAATTTCATTTTCGGAAGAGGGCTGATATATAAAGTAAATCAATAAATCCTTAGGCAAAAATACAGTTCTTCTTCAAATTGTAATAGGTTTTTTTAAAGAAAGTAAAAGCTTCCTTTACCCGGAGTTTGGCGAGTGGCGGTATGAGGACATCACCGGCGCTCGTGTAGACATCCCTCGCCTTGACCCTCTTCAGGATCTCCTTAGCTACACGTACGTTGAGCTCCACCTCACTCGAAGACAGGACCTGGTCTATGGCGGTATCAGTCATGTATGTGAATGCATGCATGTCTTGCTGTTCCAAGGTCTGCGTCATGGTCAGCATGGTCCTGATAGAAACATTTGATATATGTTGTCTTTATACCTTTATTCAATAACTGGATTTTTTTTGGTTTCCAAATTGGTTTTCAAGATTTCCATCCAACTCGAGAAAGTACCTGATTAATGACGCTATCAGTCTTGAATGGGCTTACTTACTGGTCATCGAGTCCGGTCGGGTGGTTGCGTTATATGACCTTTCGATGAAATGAACAAACAACCTAACTTTAGACCACTACATCACGTCCCATATTAAAGACAATTGTTTCGCCTAAAAAGACAATGTTCTAAGAATTTGTGATATTGGATCCCGGAAAATGTCTAATTGTTTATTTGAGAAAAAAATCACATAATCATCCAATTACCCATCTTTTCCAGGAAAGATCATCACATGCTCATCGGCTTTCATCAGGGCTTCCGTGATCCTAGAGAGGGGGAAGAAAGAAAGAGAGAGAGTGTGTGAGAGAGAGAGAGAGAGAGAGAGAGAAGGGGAGTATAAGGGAGAGCGACAGAAAGAAAAAGAGTGAGAGACAGGTGAAGATGAACGAATAAAAAGGAAAAAAAACATTGAGTAACATGTGTCATTCATCTCACAGGCATACACAAAGGTGAAGCGTGGAAACAGCTGAGAGGGTACTTGTGCAATGGGAAATGACTTAGTTGAAATGCACGTGAACAAGGCAATCGAGTGAAGGGTGGGTACACACAATTAGGTAATATTTTCTTTCCACATTGCCATCTCCTCTTCATTTTCACACACTTCCCCTCTATATTTAGCATTTTCTTTGATTTTTGCCAATAATCAGGAGCGTGGTGGATCCAGTGGGTTACTGTTTGTGTTTGTTACATACATTTGTGATACTTTTTCATTCCTTAAAATCTACAGGATTAGAATATAAAAATAGTTAGAAACGTATAGGTAGGCCAATTCTTCTTACTTTACTTTGTAAGTAAAATCAACTTACATGTGTTCCATGACACTGGTGACTTTGTGCTTCAAAGCTTTCCTCTGTAGCGTGTGTTCACTACGGAACATCTCATATAAGTTTTCTGCATCCTGTAATTTAATTTAAAAAAAGTAAATATCGGCGAACCTTAAGCTGAGAGGAAATCTAATTTATATCAATTATTGAAAAACAGTTTGACTGGATTTAATGTAATTTAGACTTTTGATATAATAATTCTCGAGAGATACTTTTTACGATTTTTTTTCGAGGATGGGACTATTTTGTGAGGATAGTGTCTAAGATACCAAGGATTCGGAGTGAAGTCGATTTTTTAAGCAGAACAAGAAGCATCCACTAATCGTAGGGAAACATGTTTGGTATTAGATCGTGACAGTAGGGGACATGTCCGAAAATTCCATCGCAATATTTACGCATTAGTTAGCTAGAGAGATATAATAAACTGGTGTTATTAACCATACGCAATAATAGCATCTCTTAAGTTTACACAACACACTTTCCCATGTCCTGGCCCGGCCCCCCACTCTGGGGTCGGAATGACCGCATGCGTGTTACCAAAATGTCCGGTAAAGGGGTACTTTTCACCCACCAAAGTCCGGCTCGTACATACACAAAATTGACTTTGCACACCGGACTTTAACAGGGAGTGTTTTCAAAAGGAGGGAACACGCATATGCGTACCCTAAATGACGCTGAGTGGGGGCAAGGCGTCCTGGTCTACACTAATTTTTTAAAGAAACAGAAAACAACCTGAATGCTATGAATAGGAGAACAACGCTTAAATTAAGTTGTCAATTCATTTACTACTTTAGATATCTCATTATGTCTGTTTGTATTTAGAAGATTCTATGATATTGTTTTTATCTTGACGGTGAAATAAATTAATGAAAAATGAATAAAACCTTATACGACCCATCTGTCAAAGTTCATGAAATTTCAAGCTGTACATTCTTCATAGTCTCTACCTTATTCTTAAAGCATATCTGAAGTTCTTCTGGAATGGTCACCCGCCCTCCTTTGTCGTCCTCGACTTTGTGTTCGGGTACGAGGATCACTCGGGCAAACTTCATGCACCTCCTGTGATCGAAGTTGTTGGCGATCCCAAGATGGTGACAATCACGGGCCAGGGAGTCCCACTTGTCAACGTCGATTCCGTTTCGCTTATTGACCACCACCTCGAAGAGGAAGCGTTTTCTCGGCTGTAATAATATTAAAGAAAATAGGGTTACATGAAGAATTTATAACTGATTTGCTCCATTGGAAGATCATTTCAAAACGTTTTTAAATGTATCGACTTCAAGTTCAAGTTCAAGTTCAAGTTTTATTTCCACATCTGATATATATATATATATTTTTAAACAGTACAATTTATTTGCATATGATTATATATATTAACAAACTTTTAAATGAAACATCTTCAATTTAAATCATAATGTGGTGGGGAAAAAACAAAGGCCAATGACCTATCAAGTTTATTCCCAGAGATAATAAAATTAACATAAAACGTTTCTTACATGTACTAAAAAACTAGATAGAAATACAGAGATAAAATAACACAAAGCATCAATATAAAGAATTAAACCAGACAAAGCCATTTCAACACAAAAAGAAAAGGAAAGGCAATTATGTAAAAATATTCCTAGTTATACACATTTAATTAAGAGATATTGGGCATATTTTAAGTTCTTTTGGCAATTTGTTCCATAATTTCGGTACGGCATAAATAATTGTTGTTCTTGAGAAATCATAGGTAAACATTGGACTTACATGCCTTGAGTTTGTATGTGATTTGAGAATAAAAGAATTTGTCTAAGTTCCTTTTTGTTGTTGTTGTAATGTTGATATCTATATTATACCAGCGTGAGCTGATGAAATGATGTATAAACAGGACAAAGTTTTCTTCTTTTTTGTTTCATTACATGTAAAGAATGCATCGTATGTAAAAAAAAAAAAATAAAAAAAAACTGCCTTTGTCAATAAAAGGTTATGTGTTCGAGAATCTGTATGAATTTGAGGTTCCTAGCATTGGTTGATTTCGAATCTCTTGTTACATTTTTGTAAGCGAAACAACTCCATTGTTTTGTGCAAGACGAACACTTTATTTTTTTGATGCTCTTCTCCGGTTCTACAGGACTAATCAGCTCTTGCATGTTTCTAGAAAGGGATTTTCTACATGATATTATAATTTCAACTCAAATAGAACTAACATTTTTAAATATTTTCCTCAGCGACTGGCTTACCATTTTGGGAGCATCAATTAATAATGATAATAACCCGTTCTTGCATTGCGCATAACAAATTATGGTATAACGTACCTATGCGCTTCCAAAGAGCTTTGGAAAATGTTACCCTAGATTTAGCTACGGCAGCCGTTATCAGGGCACAGTCCATTTCAAGGAATGATCCTACCAGGTACCCATTTACCTCACCTGGGTGGAGTGTGGCAAATTTAGATTAACGTCTTGCCAAAGGACCATAGTGTTGTGACGTGACAGTGGCAGGGATTCGAACCCCGTACCTTGTGGATCTTATCTACTGTACCACAACACCTCTACATAAGGTGGTCAGGCCATGCGATTGAAAGAAATATCTTTCATTGTTATCTATATAAGGCTTCAACACTATGAACATGACGGACAAAGAAAGCGAACAAAATATACAGTTCCTCAGGTAGACAACGGAACATCCCTTCACTGCTATGATTATGTAAAAATATGTAGAACAGGTGAATATGCACGCGACACCTGTTCTACATATTTTTTACATAATAGCAGTGAAGGGATGTTCCTTTGTGTATCTGAGGAACTGTATATTTTGTCCGCTTTCTTTATCAGTCATGTTTATAGTGCAAAGTGGTACGACAAATCAGGGTATTCAATATCTTTAGTGCAGTACCCGGATGACTAACCAATATTGTTTTCGTATTGCTCAGTCATCCGGGGACCTCAACTATCGATATCACACACACGAAAACCCATATTTACCTAAGTAAGAATTGTTCTTATTTCGCTAGTCAGCCCGAATTAGTTGATAATAATAAAATTATATGGGTTTGTTTTCGTGTGATACAAGATTATATTGCTCTCGCTATAACAAAATTGGACTCGTCTGCAACTCTTGCAATATTGTCATAGCTCGAGCAATTGTATTCTTGTACGACACTCAACGCTATCCAATAGTGTTTAATCATTTTCAGACGGTTCTCATTCTGAGCATGATACTTACATCATTGCACTCATCAACGTTTCCTTCCATCATGCTCTTGATAGTCAGGATATCATTCTCCTGGATATCATGCTGTTTAAACGTGTCCATCAGATCGTTCTCCTCGATCAGGTGGTCAAACATCATCAATGTCAGGTCACCGTGCTACCAATTCAAAGATAGAAATGCAGAGGTTGAGAGAGAGAGAGGGAGAGAGAGAGAGAGAGCTATATTGATAAAGGTTGATGAAAAAAATGTGTAATTTGTGTATGAAATGTTAATTGTTATATTACTTTTACTCTACTGACCCTCTAAAAGGCAAACAATCCATCAAAAATTCTCAAACCAGAAAGATATTTATGATTTTCCTTGAAGGCGTCACTGTGTGACGCTCTCTAACAGTAAATTCTCCCAACTATTTTTGAATTTTCCCAACCGTTTTTCCATGAAAAGAAGACATGAGGCAGGCATTAAAACATATTTCGACATTTCAATGTCTGGAATGGTATATACAGCCAATCTTTGCTTCATGACGATTTACAATCACCTATTGTAATTAAATTGTAATAATATAGTTTGGAGAATTAGAGAATCTACCAGATCATTTTTGTTCAGTTTGTTATCATTAATAGTCGTCTATTTTCACTCAAACTTTTAGTTTATCTTTAAGTGTATATCTAGCAATAAAGCCACTACCTTAGAACCATTTTCTCTCATCTGAACGATGCTACCAAGTCCCTTTAAGGATTTAAAGAAAACTTCCTACAATCTGAATAAAAAGACTAACGAACCTCCGTATGGATACAGGGAGTGAAATTAAAAAGATTTCGTCATATTTCAACTTAATCGATTTGTTTTCGTTTATGCATAATCAGTGATAGTAGTTCCAGTTTTGCAATGCATAATATTTTTGGCACATTCATGGTGACATTCATGGTGACAGGTAATGTAGAATCACTAACCTTCAGCGGTTCGCCTTTCTTGTTCTTGATTCCAAGTCTAGGAAGCAAGTCATTCTCAAAGACGTGAGAAAATGGTCCCCGTCCTGGCAAAGAATATTTTGATAAGTACACGTATCTTTTATTCATAACTAGGTAGATTATAAAGTAGGAAAGAAACATTTGACATATTCAATATTATTAGATCATTACAATGACTCATCGTTATTGCTTGAAATAAATTTCCGACATGCAAATACTCAGGGTAAATTTTGCCGGAATAATGACAATAAAATCAATTCATCAATACAATTCAACAGTTCATATTATACAGGTAAGTTTGGTCACCCTCATTTGAATTATATCCATTAACCTCTAGAATATATTGACAATAAAATAATAAATGAGGGTAAAATTTCTGCCTTCCACTCAATAACCAGGTCAAAATAAGTCAAATAAGAACAAGGCCTATCTCTCTTTCTTTGAACATTGTGAACATACATATAGTATATTGTCCGTTTTTTACCTCCAAATTTAGAATGCCTTTGTATGTATGGTATATTGTATGATAATTATATAAAGATATGTAAATCTGACGTGTAGCAGTGTAATAATATAAGGTTTACTCGTAAAAATGAAACATAAATGCGATAAGTAGAACATAATGATTCAATTCAATGGTAACTCTTTGGTCACAGTCCAGTTTTCCAATTACATGTATCTACAAATCAAATCCCAAAGTATCGTGATAAGGAAGGCGTACGAAATCACGGGATTACTAGACTAAGAAATGTGATCTCCTAAACCTTCGGCCTCGTGAAAGTGAATTCGGTCTCATGGACCTTCCGTCAACCCATTTTTCTTACCCAGGTCATGGCACAAACCAGCGATCTGCACACAGAGGATGTCTTTGTCTTTGATGCCAAGCTCTGGCTGATTCCTCTGTAGGGGCAGAAGGAACTCACCAACGAGATGGCACACTCTGCAGAGAAAATGAAACCACGGGCCTTTATTTTGCCAAATTCTATTTGCATATACATTCAAGTTCGGATAGTCAAGATCGATTTTTGTTTAAAACTAAAAATTATGTAACTTAAACTAAACTTGTTAGTGTTAGTTAAAGCTCATGCACTAGTAAACAGTAGGGATTAGACCACGCTGCAAGGTCGCTGGACAGGTGGATATCTCATCAACTCAGCTCTAAATAACATAAGAAATAGAGGATCATGGGGGATCAATGGTCACCGATTATGCATTGTTTGTTTTATAGAGGGCGCAAGTAGCTAAACGAAGTGCAGTGGGCCTTTAAAACTTGGAGACTGTAAATTGTATGTGATAATGATGTATCAATGCTAAACACATTTCTTATTCCCCTTGCCTCTTTATAAAATTAATACACACATTTCATTATAGCCTTCTGAAGACTGAAAGTTATAACGAACATCAAAGTCTAATCTATGCCATGCAGAGAGTATGGCAATCGGCTGCGGGTTGCGCCAGAAAGAATAAAATTAGTTCCATTCGAGTTCTTAAACACTCCAATTTTTCAAGAACATTTTACTAAGATTACTTTTACCATTTGATCTACTCGATTGACTATTGGGCTGTTGGTTGCTCTAATGAAAACAGGAAAAGCTTCCACCGATTATTTCAACCTTCGAGTTTCCAAGAACGGCACCAGATAGTCAGTGTAATAATCAGGTAAGGGTTGCGCCAGAGAAAAATATAACTACCTACCATCGAATATATAGCATTATGAAACCCCCTACTTTTTTTTTAGGAACATGAGCTTATTTATCATGAATATATTCATATCAAGAAAAAATTTTCTTTACAATTTTGACATACCCTAGTGAGTGCGCTAATCGGGTGTGTGTTGCTCCAGGAAACACAGAGAAGCTGCAGCCGAGCTGCTTGATGTCCTGAAGTCTTTGGAATTGCGGTGTATCAATAATCTTGAGCAGCAAGTCGCTTTTGAACTCCATGGGGCCATGGATAGGGTCCTCGATAACCTGTAGTAGAGAAAGTGCACATATGAAATACTTTGTAAAAAAAAAGTAACAATGTTATTATCCCAGTTTCACAGAAGGGCGTAATCGTACTGACACAGGGCAGCGTCAGCGACTGACGCAGTCTTTGAAGCAGCGTGTGAAAGTGAATGAGAACACAATGAACAGTACAAACATACGATTGGCCGTTGCACACGAGACTTTATTTTATTGAAATTGGACTGCGCCAGCGACTGATGCAGTCTTTGACGCAGTCATATTAGAGTAGGGGTGGTATCGTACACAAAGTAAATACAAAATGAACAATGCAAGAATTGTGTTAAATGTTAAATTAATGTTACATTGGCTTATTGGATATGCAACAGAGGATGACACTGTAATGAATATCAGTTTTCTTTTTGTTTTCTTTTGTTCACTGATATTTATTCTATCAAGAGACGCATGCACTCCCGGTGATATTAGGCCTACATATACAAAGAAAACAAATGACCCCCCCCCCCTCAAAAAAAAAGAGAAGAAAGACGCAAAGCAAGCAAACAACAACCAACAACCCTAAAACAACTTCTACATTCTTTTCCAAAAGTAATATTGCCTGACAGCAATTCAATGTGGATTTGTAAGTCAATTATTCCTAACTAAAGATGAAATTGAGTTCTGGTCATGCGATTGCATTGTGAAAGAAACGGTGTGGAATCGACCAGAAAAGGTTGATCATCTAGCATATAAGAATTTGTGTGTATTTCAAGGTTCTGGAATCATCAAAATGGTAAGAAATTTGGCCAAGTCTTAGTAAATTTACAAACACTGTACACAGAAAGATGTATATGGGACTACACGAACACGTGGCGTAAAAATCCTACTCCGGAGTTTTACGATATTAAATGACATATTTTTTAATTTAGAATATAAAGGCATTTGAAGAGCCATACTTTTCAGGGAACAGGTCTTATCTGATGTTCTTCCACACTTGCATAATAAGAATGATAATGCTCACAAATTATTTTTCACCTCTTCCCAGAACTCAACCTTCTCTTTAAACCAAATCAAGCCGCCGATTTGTAAATTCATGTTGACGCCATCTGTTTGACATAATAAACCCATTGCCTACGGGAACCGGGTAGCTGCTGTATTAAAGCCCATGGGAATAAAAGGGCAGAGCTAGTAGTTAAAAGAGTTCTCACCTCTACCATCTCTTTCTTGCTGCTCTTGCTCGTAGATTGCTTGGAATCCTCCATTGTTTGATCCCTTAAGTGAAGCTGTAAAATGGATCACCAGTTTCAATAAAGTTTTTTTTTTTCACTAATTTTTTCGTGCCTCTTAAATGTTTTAATTGTGTAAACATAAAGTAAGACAAATATTCAGATTTCATCCCAAGGGAGTAAGCTAAAGCAAGAGTGAATACGAATGAGCCTGTAATGGATTAAAAGTCGGCTCTCGTAAATCAAAGGCTCTAAAGTGTGATTCTTGATTTTATAATTCATTTGAAAATCATGAGAACGGCTAACTCATTCGTGTAATCGGCCGGGTGGCAGAAGGGCGTTAGCGAGCGAGCGACTCGTACTTTTAAAATTATTCGCATTTAAAGATTTGTTTTATATTTAAACTGCTTCCCATCCCGCAAATTGGTTCAACACATAAAATGACCAATAGAAATGTTGTAGTACAACATGGACACAATTTTTTCTCTCGTAAAAAGTCAGTTTTATAAAAGTTTGAGGCGATTTAGTGCTAACGCCCTTCTGCTTAAAGTTTAATTATTGACCTGAAATTCGAGCTAACGCCCTACTGCCAGCCAGGCGACGGTTTAATCAAATGGTACAGAAACATTGTCGATAAGATAAAATCTCATTCGAAGAAACAGACATGGCTATTACCACCGGTGCTATTACCACAACATTCATATTATGTAGTGCATGGTTATATACATAAAACAATTATTGTAAAAATATGCACTACCTATCATTACAATTATCAGCATAGTCCATGAATATGAAAAAGACATCTCATAAATCTCACGTTCTTTTGAATTACACCGGCATTCTTCGATGACAACCGATGTTTCTTAAAATATCGCTTTTACGACTAATATGACAAAGTAAATTCCACAAAATCACCTTGGAGATGTAATGTGCCCAGAGGACGCCTGTAGATTTGTCACTGAGCTAAATGAAATTGTCACAAGGCGTTATAGCATGCACAGCTTCGTCGATGGTGATGGTTCTATTACTTTGCTGCTAATGATTCCAGAGTAAAAATTGTGTCATTTTTCTGTATGTTATGAAACAAAAATAGCGTTCTTACGTTATCGTTATGATATGAGGAAATAATCATGTGCGTTGGTTATTTTATTCAATTAGAACGGACAATCATCCTTCAAATATTTTGATGCTTTTATTATGTTTATGCTTGATCCTATACATAGCTACTCCAGAAAAATATTCAAAGTAGACACGGTTGCTTGAACAAGTAATCACATAATTTTCAATAAATAATGTAATTAAATTAATATATCTCCGGATATTTCGATCTTTGCCATGGTTAAACACTAATACATGATTTCGGAATGTGCATTCCATTGACCTGAATACAGTTTGAGTAATTCGTCCATTTCCTGTTAGTCTAGTTCAGTATAATTAGCCTGATTCTAATTTGTTTGAATGGCACGATTCAGTCCACTAATCTCGTGTATAATGTTGTTGAGCAGCCGCGTCAGTTCCACTTGTTCCCTTCAGCTATAATAATACATTCAGTCATATTGTATTGTCTTTAAGTGACATATCTTTATCCTTATGGTGGCGCTAGTGTACATTGGGGCAGCCTTAGCCGGGACGGACAACGGCAGATATAAAATCAAGCCACACATGGAGAAAGATTCGAGCACTGCAGATTTAGTGTAGTGTAGTGCTTTATCCCCCTGCCTCGATCCCCCAGGTGACCTTCACGAACTATATTTATAAAGGTCATCAACTGGTTGCTTTTCAAAAAAGTTTTCTGTTTACTTTGTAATTTCCATCGATGTCCCATAGGAAAGAAATGAGCCTGCCGCATACTCCTGCGGCAGACTTGCGGCAGATCTGCANAGAAAGAGAGAGAGGGAGGGGGTTTGGAGGGAGGTAAAGAGAGATCAATATATAAACACTGCAGGGCTGGTAATAATTCTGAAGGGATAGAGAGATAGATGGAAAGTAGAATATACAACCATTAAGAGATGCATGATTGCATGGGTAGAATCTTCCAACAACACAGTCACCATCATCAACATGAACATTTCAAATCATTATCCTCAGACATCATCATAATCACATTATCATTATTAATAATAATAGTAATGGTGGCTTCTTATATAGCGCACATGTCCGTCACATTGATAACACCACCACTTTCACCATCACCTTCACCACAATCATTACCACCCTCAACATCATCATTCATCAACATCACCCCAATCATTAACATCACCACCATCACTATCCCAACAATCATTACCACCACCATCATAAGCCCACATTATTTAGATAATTAGTATCATCCTCCTCAATATCCTACTCATTCTCATCTCGAACAATCTTTCATGTATTCTTTGTACCGGTATATTCTTTCATCTGTATGGTAGCTCTATGTACGGTATGTATTTGCTTATGATCAAAACTATGTATAACGAAGAGATTAATCATCTAAAAGTCATAAATATTCATTTTTTATTTATTTAATCAAACTGTTGATTCAACAAAAAAATATATCAGCATTGCTTGTATCTTTAATATGTTCATGTCCACCTTACAGATCTTTTAGTGTTCTAGTTTGAAGACATATATGGCAATTACATACAACATAAATATGGAAAATCAATTATTAAAAAAAAAAGAAAAAAACAAAGTATAACCATTCCCTAGCCTTCATGATGCACCTATTGGCGAATGGTCGACAATAGCTTACTTTAACATGTCCTTCATGAATAGCCATGCAATCTTAGAGTATGTAATCTTTAGCCTTGAAGGGTTTTTTGGAAATCAATACATTTCATTATAGTGACTTGTGAGAAGAAAAAAGTGTTTGTTAAATCAGTTGTCCCTTTGTTTTAGTCAAAAGTGCCAGAGAATTAAGCAAAAGTTGTTTATCAATTCTAGACCCAAACCTGATCAAAAGTCAAAATTATCTAAAGGAATATTCCAATTCGCCCTCAATTTAATTTTGAAGAGACATAGGCACGGCTGTAAAACACCATCCCCACGTGACTTTACTTACATTTCTAACCTGTGTATATCCACTGAAAAAGTATTTTGGATAAATTTGTCTTTCAAAAGCATACTTCTCTTTAAATAATCAGAAAGTATTTTTTTAGATAAGATGTGGGTTAAAAAAGATATTAAATGAAGTTGAGTTCTGGTCATGCGATTGCATTGTGAAAGAAACGGTGTGGAATCGACCAGAAAAGGTTGATCATCTAGCATTTAAGAATTTGTGTGTATTTCAAAGTTCTGGAATAATCAAAATGATAAGAAATTTGGCCAAGTCTTGGTAAAGTTACAAACACTGTACACAGCAAGATGTATATGGGACTACATGAACACATGGCATAAAAAACCTACCTCCCGAGTTTTACGATGAACATGACATATTTAGAATATGAAGGCATTTGAAGAGCCATGCTTTTCAGGGAACATGTCTTATCTGATGTTCTTCCACACTTGCATAATAAGAATGATAAAGTTCAAAAATTATTTTTCACCTCTTCCCAGAACTCAACCTTCTCTTTAAAACCTTAAACTTTCTAAAATGTATTGGGCATACCTGATCTCTAGTATTTTTCCACTAACTTGTTTCTTTAGAATTTTGTTTAAAAAACACAGAAGTGTTTAATATATGTTATTACTATCATCATTTTCCCATGTGCATATCACAATGCATATTGCCAACAAAATATTGGAATCAGCAGGCACCTTGAAGTTACACAGATTCACTAATAGGTTTCAGGTCTCCATCCACAGATGTTCCAGTTTTTTGCACTCAAGTCTAATGCACTTATGATCTCATTAAATTCTTCTAGTCCATCAGCTCAGTCCTACAGCCGCATACCCGCGGTGGTGTCTCTTCATCCACACTCAGCTCAAACTTTTTTTGAGTTTATGTAATCTCTCAGTCCCATTTGGAAGATTTTGGCCTCATGATAGTCGTACCATCAAGTCGAAACTGTTCATACATATCACTGTCTTTCTGGTTCTCTTTCTGTGCATTGATGTAGGCAATGTACGCAACACAGCCCGTGAGGGCAGCCAGACCAAATCCCATTATAAATTTGTTCTGAAGAAAGCAGGAAACGGAAAAGAGTTAAAACATAAAAGAAAACGCACAAGAAAAAGGACAATGAACTCAATAAACTAGATACCGGTAATTGCCTAGAAACATAATTAGATAATGTCCATGAAGTCATAAAACATCCATTGATCAAGTTTTAACTCTATCAATATGAGGGGTAATGATGATTGTCACACATTTCTTAGTTGAGTGTGTGTTTGTTTAATAGCCACATATTTCCATTAAAAAATGTGATTGTATGGAAACTTTTTCATGGAATATGTAATTTATTCACACAGCTGTTTTGAGGTACAAAATACAAAATTTGGGGTTAAATTTTCAATACTTATCTGGAGAGCAGGGAACAATATCAAAATTTATTTTTCATTTTTTACCAAGACTTATTTCAAAGTTGCACACAATGATGAAGTAGATGTTATAAGGTTACTTAAAACATTTTCTTGTATGAGTGGGAGCATTCATTGTGGTGTATCGATGAGGGCTTGTGACTCTCATAGATCCTAGGTTTGATCTTTGCTAGGTGCTTTCATATTTGGGCACTTTTACCCACTTTTGAGCCAGGTGTATTCAACAGGTACTGAGTAATGCTGGGGTAATAATAGTAATTGCAGGACCCACAGGAAGAACAATCTACTTATCCAAATGAGGCTTCCCTGGGTAAATTAGATTATTATTACTATCATTGTTATACTTACAGGCTTAGCGTAGAGTTCAAAGTTGACTGCTCTGAATAATGATGTAGATTTTATACTCCGGATGCCTTCTCCTGCTCCAGCCCCTGTTCCTGCCCCACCTCCTGCCTGCCCTCCAGCCTTCCCTGGAGGCTCTTTTCCATCTGCCATTAGATTCTTCCTTGTGTTAAACCTTCATATATATCTGTACACAAAACAAAAACAAAATCAAATACAGAAGCCAAAGTCAGGACAAGTTAAAGGTAATCCCTAGTCTTCCATCCAGATTTGTCTAAATTGAAGAGGGGGGGGGGGGGGGGGGGGGGG
>BEXV01001546.1:37735-61044 GCA_003118195.1 Hemicentrotus pulcherrimus
TGAGTGCATTGTCATTAAAAAACCGACAGATGGATTACAATCAACTTGAATTTTAAAAATTGCTCTATGGCGGAGGCATCATTTTGGACTGCGCGCAGTCAAAATTCCATCTAGTTTTCTTTTGATACCGTAGTGATATTTACTGATAGCGATTTGCTCACCTTCCACGTGTTCGTGATGATAATTAGTTAAAGTGCGATTTACATTTATAAACGCTGACCTCTTATGAGAGTTCACAATGTTGGTTTTTAGCTGAAATGCAAAGACACACAGAATAGAGTAAAGGAGCCGGTTTTCGGCCACTTAAGACAAAATCCTATTTTTTGGACTCTTAACTTCCTATTTATTATTTCTTGTTCAAATCATGAAGCAAATATTATTGTTTAAACAAAAAAAGAATCCCAGAAAAAAATCACAAATTGCCATGACAATATTCATTTCAATTTTCACTGTTTTGGAGCAGGTTATCGACCTAGCGATTCAGTTTACGACAGCATGTACAAAGTCAATAGGAAGTGCTCGCGCGCGCTGTGCGTTTCCGAGCTGATGTATAGCACAAGCGGGCGGAGCAGGTATCCCATGCCGGAGCTCCCGGGTGCTCGCCTGGCCGAAGACAGGCACAGCGGTGATCGGAAGTTGGAATCTGAATTAGACAGACATATTGTGCTTGCGTGGCGGGGTCCAGCTGCATTGATTTAATACATGCGATGAGATACTTTTGAGCTTGCGACTAACACAAAATCGGGCTCTAAACCTGAAAAATACTTGAAATAAAGCTCATTTTATGGTACCCATATTTCTTACATACATGCGTAAGAAACTCGATTTTTCAGATTTGGATAGCGGGACCGCCTATTACATCGCTAAAATGTGATATTTTAGGATATATATTTCATTGCAAATGTGGTTTTTCAGTGACACTGGCATGGTATGGTATGTGTGGGATATGTGTTATGCTATTGTGCGATGTATTTTAAAGGGATTTTACCATGCATCCAACCAATCGACCTAAAACTGGAGCTGGTCGTTTACCGGCTCCTTTACTCTACAAAAAAACAAACTATTTTTGTGTTGCTGACTTGCGGTTTACTCCACAATAATAACGACTAGTTTAGTATCCGAAGGTGCACGAATGGAGTTTGCTGAATTTAGTGAACTCCTTGCACATGCATCTTTTTACACTAATCGTTATTATACTTACCCATTTACACTTTTAATCCTCTGATGGTTTGCCAATTATGACCTGATTATTCTCTGAATGTGCAGTGAGTCTGTGACCCACGTTGTGACGGAACTCAACTCCCGAGACCATGTCGTCAGCGTCCTACAGAGGATCTGCAAGTCTCAGCGGAATACCGAACTCAAAGCCTTTGAGTTTGCTCAGAAGGCAGAGCTGCTATTCCTGAAATGGTATACCTCATGCATGGAAGAGGACAAGCCGGTAGAAATCACAGATGAACATCGAGTACCTTCAAGAAAACCGGTAGGCTAGCAGCTTTTCTATCACCTTTTCTTCACATGCAGGGCTACTGCCAATATTTTCATAGCCTTTAATTTTCCTTTAATTTTTTTTCAATTCAGACCTCTAAAATGTACATCAACTGTTGGGTAGGAGAGGCGATAAATATCAGTGTTTTAAAAATGTAAGCATTCTGCTATGAAATGGTAAAGATATTTGCTTGTGAATTTAAGGTTAGTATCGAAAGAATCATGGTTATTACTCAAGTCAATGAAATAATTACATTACATTGAATATGTATTTTTTTTTTGTGCTGAATTCATAGCAAATCTTTGTGTATTTTCTTTCTTCTGTGCAGCTTGATCCTGATGCATTAGAAGAAGATGGAGAAGACAAACCAAAGAATCGCAGGTTTGCTTGCCAGAGGATAACACCTCTCAACCATCCAAATAAAAAGTTCACAGTAAGTCAAACTCAAAGCTATGTTCTGAATATTTGGCTGTTCCCGTACAGACTGCTCTTGTACACTCGCCTTCTGACAAATATCAAAGAATTCTTTTATGTATGGAACCTCTGGATGTGCACACCCTAGACCACCTATCCTTAAGTTGGGACAAGTATCTTGTGTGACAATACTGGATGAATATCCTATAGGACAACTGTGCCCTGCGAAAAATACTTCCTAGGACGAGTATATTCCTTACGACAGAGACTGCCTTGAAAACTACAGAACATACCCTTTCCAAGGGCATCCCATTACCGAAACCATTGCTCTCTTGACTGAGCCACACATCATTTGACATATAAGAAGTATTATATACACCATACACAGATTCTTGGCTTCTGATTGTTTAAAACTGTATATTCGCTACTGACTGCTGGGCAGTATAGTGAAAAACATTGACCAGGCATCTTTCTACTTGTGGGTACAAAGCAATAACGCAATGGTTGGGCATGAAGTTAATAATTGATACACGCAGTGAGACACACGCAGGTCCGAGTTCTTGTCCGATCATTTTCAAATTTGGTATGAAGGTGTGTTAAGGAAAGAGGATGAAGCCTATTGATTTTGGTGTGGGGCGGAGTCCTGGTTGCCATGGAAACCATGATATAAAGAAATAGTTAGAATTACCTTGTGAACGCTCTACAGGTCCTAGTTCTTGTCCAATCATTTTCAAATTTGGTATAAAGGTGTATTAAGGAAAGAGGATGAAGCCTATTGATTTTGGTGTGGGGTGGAGTCCTGGTTGCCATGGTAACCATGATATAAAGAAATAGTTAGGATTACCTTGTGAACGCTCTACAGGTCCGAGTTCTTGTCAGATCATTTTCTTCTTTGGTATGAAGGTGCATCAACCAAAGAGGATGAAGCCTTTGTGGGGCGGAGCCCTGGTTGCCACAGTAACCATGATGTAAAGAAATAGTTAAGATTACTTTGTGAACACTTTATCTCAAACCTATCAGCATGCCAGTAGGTTTAAAAGGCCTCACACACTTGAACAGTTTCTTTTCACACCTATAATACCTTTCATGTAGATTATATTTCTACCAAAATGAATACAGACCAGAATCCATGGACCTGTAATTGAAAACAAGTTCAAAAGAAAGCTACAGTACCTTAGCCTCCACCTTTTCCCCAAAATCAGACATCTGCCGCGAGCCTAGTACAACAACATACACCACTAAACTTGTTCTGTTAACATTAACACCCACAAAAGTGCAATGCAGTTGGTTCGGGGGATACATGTGCTCGGCTGCGCAACCCGCCGAGCGCGCGGTTTCTAGTTTTTCTATTCATGATTCAACTTAGAGCCTGTCTGTACTAGTTTGGCCAGGAGAATTAGACCACCCAGCGTGGTCACTGACGGGTGGCTTTCTCATCAACTCAGCTCTCAATTAACTTACGAAAAAGAGGATCATGGGGGACCAACGGGCACTGCTTCGGCATTGTTTTTTATATAGAGGGAGCAAGTAGCTACAAGTAGTACAGTGGTGGTTTAAGCCCTACGGTGATCTCAAGACAGCAATAGGGGTCAGTGTTGTAGGTTGTACAAGTACTGTAGGCGTTGGTAGTCTGGAGTATGGCTGTCTAGGGAGGGTACTTGATCTAGAATTTAATTATTTATTTCTTTCCATCTGTAGGAAGCATTAGAGTTTCTGGAGAAAGCAGCAGAACTGCGGATGGGAGATAACAGCAGGTCAAGAGCGCTGGCGTTCCGTAAGGCATCTGCTGCCCTCAAGGCTCTTCCTGAAGAGATCAAGAAGCCAGAGGATGTGGAAAACTTATATGATATCAGGGGTGGAGCTCACTGCAAAGGGGTCATCCTGGTAAGATTAATATTCTAGCTTTTCCTTAAATTGCTATTTTACAATACTGGTATCCTTTAAGTTGTTTTAGACAAGCCTCTGAGGCTCTGACAAGTGTAATTGGTTAAAACACTTCTTTATACAGTAGGCTTGCGATTGCACCATGTGAGAGAGGGGAAGGATTGGGGAGTCCTGAAAAGGACTCTCGGTAATCTTTTTTTCTTGAATGTGTGTAGTCCTGAAAAGGACTGTTGGTTATCTTTTTTAGCTTATAGTTCTAAGGATTTTAAACATACAATTACTTTTATTTTTTTAATGCATATTGAAAAACTATTCCAAAATATTGTTGTGAAACAGAATTGAATATCCATGACTGAGAATTTCCCCTCCATTTTTAATAATATTTCGAATTTAGAGATATTGGTATGGTCTTTCAAATATAAATCTAGTTTTGGATGTACATGTCTTTTCAAACTGATCTATTCAGCTTTCATAGGGTGCAGTGCATAGTCGTGCAGAATCAATTAGTATAATCTCATTTTTGCCTTTACTTGTTTTGTATTTATTTGACTTTTCTTTTCTCAGGACATCCTTGAAAACGGTTATAGCGCAGAAGTAGAAGGGATTAAGCGCAGTGACTGGTACCAAAACATGTCTGTGAGTTCTATCGTATACCTGATCTCGGTCAATATTATTGTAGAGATGTTGTGGTCCTGGGGATGCGTGACCAGACTGTGGATCACATGGTTTGTGTTTAAGTCCCGCCGCGGCACTAATATCTTATGGCAAGACTAATTCTACATTTGCCACTCTCCAGCCTGGTAAAGTAAATGGGTACCTGGTAGGAAGAAAGAGATGGTGTGTAGTTGAAGCTTTATACATGCCATCCATATTAAAAAATGACGAGAGTGCAAACAATTAGTCAGAGAGTGATACAAGAAGATGAAATAGAAACTCTATACAGTATCTCAAAATTCTGCTTTATTTTTCTCAATGTTGGCTTTGTGCAGGTTTCAAAGGTTTTGGCCTATTGGGGGTATTTTCAGTTTATCACAGGGGCAAATGTGTTGGTGTATTGTAATATAATCTTTTCTTGACATTTACTTAGCACTTTTGACACAAACAATAATAGGTGTTACATGACACAAAGATGTGCTTTTAAAAGGAATTGTCAAATTTACATCTAGTTCTGTCGATCATTATTAAGCAATTAATAATGGAGAATTTTTATTGAGTATTGTTAACTTGTCTTTATCTTTCTTGTGCGATTTCAGCTTTTCACTGGTATATATGGGTGTGGTATATCTACTTCAGCTAAATGGTGTCAGATGGGGCTGAGGACTCTGGATGATGTGAAGGGCAGCTATATTCTTAACCTGACCAGGTCACAACTTAAAGGTATGTAGATCTCATGTTGATCCATCAGAAGCATATCCAGAAATTAGGGAGCTTCAATTGGCAAGAGGAGGGGAGCTTCAACTTTGGCAGATGGGGCATAATGTGAATTGGCAGGCCTATATGCTGTTGCAAGTTGTATTACCTTTGATGTTTGGTTGGGGATGTGTGTCAGCTTCACCCTGTGCTGTATATGGCACTATTTTTTCCAAATTTTGTTTAATTGAAGTTTCCTTTTTATCTGCCAGGAAAAATGTATGTAAAGGTGTCGTAGTTGAGTAGTTTAAGCACTTGGCTTGCTGACACAGCAATAATGTCTTTTGGCAAGGCATCGATCTACATTTGCCACTCCATATCCAAGAGAGAATTGGAGACCTGGTAAGATGACAATAGTCTAGGTTAGTAATTGCCATATGCCCTCACGGTGGCCATATAGTAGGAATATTCCCCAGGGACAGGAGGTGGTGCATATTGTGCATGAATGAAACTGATGACCGGGGTAATAGTAGACTTGGAAGCAAATACTATTATTTTCTTTGAGAATTACTATACTTTATTATTATTATTATTATTATTATTATTATTATGAGTTTTGTGGTAAACTTTGCATAGGTATTGAGTACTACAATGATTTGAACACACCTGTCACCAAAGAGGAAGCCAAGTGGATCCATGACGCAGTCTCTCAAGAAGTCGCTGCCATACAACCAGAGAGTACAGTTGTCATGACAGGAGGATTCCTCAGGTAAGACGATATTCTGGGGCCAGTTTCATAAAACATTTTATCTATAACAAATGCTAAATTTCTATGACAAATTTGCTCTCAGCCAATCACATGCCATGATTTCAGTAGCTTATAACAGTAGCTTGTTACTTGTTATTGATATCAAGTTTTGTGAAACGGGCCCAGGTCAACGATACATACTCCGTCAACAGGCGCTCTGCAGTCAATATCTAGCACTAAACAAATTGCTAATGTCAAAACTAATCTAAACCCTTCACCTACCGGTAATCCTTGCCTTAAATCTTAATCTTCAAACTCAATTGCAACCCCAACCCTTATATTGGAAAAAAATGTCTAAAGCAATTGTTACCGGAGCATTGGGAATGTAGGTGAACAGTAGCTATTGCAGACTGGATTCTTCAGATAATACAAAGTGTTGGTCAAGATCATGAATGTAGTGAATTCTTTTATCCTTGGTGCAAATGCACAGTCATATCCAAGGGTCTTTGTAAGAGGAAATTAATACCCTACAATCACGTTGCATGTATGATAGTTTCAAGTTTCAAGTTTTTATTGTTTCACATTAAAAAAAAAAAATGAGCACGTCTCAATGATTCTCGATTTACATAATAGATTAAGTAGAATATGAGGAACCTATTGAAAAGTTTCAAACCCCTGCTGTATTGTATGTGCCTCTGAAGAATGCCTCAAGGTGATTACCATTTCTTTTTATCTTGTTAAAGGGGAAAGGACACGGGCCATGATGTTGACTTCTTGATATCCCATCCTGAGGAAGGTAAAGAGAAAGGCATCCTTGGAGCTCTTCTCCAAGCTCTCACCAAAAAAGGTCTCCTCGATTACACGGATGTCCAGAACAACACGGTCACCAAGACCACCGTCCAGACAGGAATGGATGCATCAAGGAACACCATGGATCATTATGAGCGTTGCTTCAGTATCTTCCGTCTCCCGAAGACGGCGCAGAGCCAACGCGGCGATGAGTCCTCAGAAAGAACTGTGTCACAGGACTCTGCTGCAATGGATGTAGTTCCCCCTGCATCAGAGTCATCTCCAAGCATGGATGTGGCTCCTGCGAATGGAACAGCCATTCCAGGTTTATCCCTCCTTGAGAAGACAAATGGAAGTGCCACGTCTGTTGGTGAAATTGTGCAAAAGACTGAAGATTCTGGTCGTTCTTGGGTGGCCAGAAGGGTGGACTTTGTCATAGCTCCTGCCGGACAGTATGCCTTTGCACTTCTGGGATGGACAGGATCAAAGATGTTTAATCGCTCGATGAGGGACTATACCAACAAAGTGATGAACATGAACCTGTCGAGTCATGGGCTCTTTGATAAGACAAATGTGAGTATGCTGCTCTTTATCATTTTTTTGCAAAATATACAATTCAATCCAATTTTTTCGTTCAATAATGACATGGAAAGTCATTGTGGCATTTTACATGTTGCGATTTACATTAAAATCATGAATAAAAAAGACATCAAAAGCATGACATTGAAATAGGAAATAATAACATTCAAAATAATTGAAAATCGGTGTCATGTAAATTGAGCTGCAATGAGTCTGTGGCCCAGTCTTATAACTAGTTGTAATTGACGCTATTGATTGCAACTTGATATTAATGGTTCATCTGTCCCAAGAGAAATGAGTTAGTAAGTTTGCCATTGATTGGAAGACTTGTCATCAATACAGATCAGGTTCAATTGCTTATAAGATGGGGCTGGGAAATGTTGAAATGTAAGTTTTCCCCATTGACCCCCATAGTTACATGTACATGTACATAGCATTAGGATAGAGTTAAGTATACAATGTTTTTTTTTTCTTTACGTGGTTCCAGAACTGCTCATTGCAAGCTAAGACAGAGGAGGAGATCTTTGAGTTGCTCAAACTGGATTACAAACAGCCAGAAGAGAGAAATTGCTGAGGGTAAATACAAAAGCATATATGTAATTCTTCTAATCAAATTTTACCACTATGACAATATGAAAAGGTTTCTCCCATCATCACATGCATTTAAGTCAAAGTTGTAGCATTTCAGTGCTCTGGTTGTCTTTATTATCAGTGGCTAACCTAAATTACATTAAATAAACAAACATAAAAAACCTCAGTAATAAACATGGTAATTTGAATTTACAAACAATGTCAAATATGAGACAAAATTACAAGATGCAATAATTGTAATTATTATATATAGACATAACTACTGTATGAATTACAGGTAGTATATTTAGGAAATTACAATGTAAAGTGGTAAGGTTTTAGTCTAGTTTAAGGTAGCAACTGTATGTATTTCATTTTAGAAAAACATTAAATTTTAAACAAATATTGTAGCTAACCATATTATCTGATGGGGGTTAACTTGTGTATTCCTTATGTTTCTTTGCAGTCTTTCTGCTAAATTAATTTTGTTCTGACTAGGTTTAATTACGATATCAGTTTTTTTCTTCTTCAAGAACTTTATAACTTGAATCCCTTGGATTTCATCGTATTCTTAATCTCTCTTTCTCTCTTACTCTCTCCCCCTCTCTCTCCCTTACTCTCTCCCTCTCTCTCTCCCTCTCTCTCCCTCCCTCACTCTTTCTCTATCTGACTTCATTTAGATGTGGTGATTCAACATAAAAAGTGGGGCATTCTTCTTTTGCATGCTGAATAATTGTTAGTATGATGATGAGCATGTAAGTCTGGTGTTTGATACTCTTGTGTTGAAGCCTTATCAGAACCCTTGTAAGTTGTAATTTTAATGCTAATGAATTGGCATTAGAATCTGATGCTCAGTGCATCACAAACTCAAGAACTGTAGCTAGGTGTTTGTTCAGTGCTATTGTGCTGGCGTTAAAATCTGATGCTCAGTGTATCACAAAACCAAGAACTGTAGCAAGGTGTGTGTTCAGTGCTATTGCATCAGCATTAAAATCTGTTGTTATGATATCAGCACACTGCATTCAATGTGCTGACTTATAACCTAGTATTAAATTTGGTGTTAGTGTATCAGAAATCCAAGACCCCCAGCAAGCAAGGCGTAAGATAAGTGCTCATAAAATGGTATGATATTTGGTGTAAGTGTAAGTGCTGATATTGATAAAATCAGTAGAAAAGCTATTGCGAAATACTGCCCAGGTGTAACATTTAACACCAGTGAAGCCCTGCCAAGACCCTTATGATGAGGTGGATTGATTAAGTGTTAGCATCTTGTCCATCCATGACACTGAACATATATTTTTTCTTATTTTATTAGGTGACCATGGCAACCAAATTTAATCAATAAGCAGCACCTGTAGTGAAACTCAATACAAATGAAATATATGGTAAGACAGTCAAATTGTCATTACTTATCTTTTACAGGCCTTTCAACTTTTAAAATTTGCCAAATGTTCATATCTGTGACCAATGGGAAAAACACACAAACACTGAAATAGGAAGTATTGAAAAAAAAATTGTATTACACCTTGACAGACTGTAAATTTCCTAAATGTCATTTTATGGCAAGTTAATTCCTTGCCATTCATAGTGTTGATGAGACACCAAAGAGGTGGTGTATATGTCATGGTTTAGAGGTTTGTAAACGTATTCCCTGAGTAATTTAATGTGATAAACTAAACTCATTCACTATTATGTATTCTAATGTACTTCCTTTCCCACTTTTGTAAGCACTATGGTGCTCTGTATAAATTAGCTCCCCTAAGTACCTAATATTACTATCATTTCAATGTAATTTATGTGACATATTTATCATTGGATGAAATCATGTTAAGGACTAGTGTATTTGATTACTACATCTTAAACGTACTCCACACTTTTCATCTATTTGTTACTGGTAAATTTTGTTGATTAGATTATGATTTATTCTTGGAAAATCATGTTAGTAACTAACAGAATTGTTTTTGGTTAAAATTAGCTGAGAACTGGAATAAGTACATTTTTTACAATTAAAAAGTTATGTGTATTATATGTATGGTAAAACATGTTAATTACTGATAAGATAATGTTCGTCACTAAATTGTGTTAATTACTGATAAATTATGTTTATACAGATGAAACAGGTTTATGTTTATTACAAGTAGATAGTAACCTAAGATTTTTTTATATTATTGATAGATACCTTTTGTTTGGAGCCTGACCGTCATTAACTTCTATACTTTAACACAGAGTTAATGCCTTTCTGGCTCTGAATAGTTAATATGTCAATATTTGATTAAGATTTAGCTTATTACAAGTGAAAATAGACACTCAAAGTAATTTGCCGTCGATATTCGTCCTAAACAGTATTACCATACGTGATATAAAGGATTTAATATTTTGAGACAATTTCCAGACGGTAATTGCGATAGAAGCAATTCATTTTGCTGTGCATTAAAGAATCATGTTCATCCACTTCCATATGTTTTTTATTCTCCATTTTGATTTCTCATTCTGTCCAGGAAAAAGTTTTGTTTTCTATTATTTTGCAGCTGAAATTCCTCATGCATTACCAGTTTTTCAGTTTTTTTCCAATGCATTTGTTTTGTTTTTAAATCATTCCTCTAATGTTTTCAATCAATCAATTATTTTGCTTTTTAAAGCAGACTTTTACACTTTTCTTTTGCATGTTTGCTAGAAGTTATGTTTCCATTCACTTGATATTTTTTTCTATATACGTCTACCTATTATTTTCTTGATTTTCTCCATAAATGTGTCATCTTTAAGAGCTAACATTTATGTGATATTCATATCATATAACAGAACAAAGGCATACAAACAGAAGCAAGATATATTACTATATTTGTGAGTTTATAAACCCACAAGCATGTGGATCTGAAATGACTGATGCGCCCATTGGCTCGCATTGAAACATTGATTTGTATTAGACATAAAAGCTTTTATTTTAATTTTCATAACACTTTTCTGTGTAGTGTTGTAAATAAATAAGCAGGACATCATTTCACAACTTCAACTTTTAATGATAATCATGGCATACAGGTTGTGAAGAAATACAAAGCAATAAGAGCGATGAAAGAATAAGATAGGGAAAGGGAGTCAAGGGACAAGGCAATAAAATAGATATTAAGTAGCAGACTGATCGAACAGTGGATTTTATCATTATGCACACGTCCAACATATTCAGATTTAAGAAAAATTAATAGATAGCAGACTCAAAATGATTAACTTATAGTTTATGTACCTGAAGATGTCTGGTAGTATGTGTGTATATTTAAGAAAATAGCAGGAATTCATCACATTTACCCAGGCACTTGCCTCACTTGAAAAAAGTGCTTATAAATTTATTACTTGCTTTTACAGGTTATCACAGTGAGTTGTAGTAAGAGAAATGGATTTGATTGTGATATCTCAAATTGATTGTTGATAGAAGAAGAAAGGCCAGGGTTTACACATCACGGTAAATTTATAAGATTTTACTATGGTAAAAGATAATGCAACACTGGGCAGAATTATAAAAAATGTATTTGTGCAGTTGAGTTTGATTTCTATAAGATATATGCTATACTGTGTAAAATGATTCAAAGAATTTATTATTAAACAGGATTTTATTAATTACCAGTATTTAGGAGGACATTGAATCCTCTTGAGTCATTTTTTTTGTATGATTTTTCTAACCTATGATTACCTTTTAGTTTTTTAATACTCTCATTGCATTCCAATTTCCTTTTTGGATATGATCAAGTCAGAATATATTTTCATTTTTGTAATTTAAAACTTCCTATCATTTTATAAAAATATGTAATTCTTTGATTTGCAGTGGGACATAATATGATTTGGTCCTTTTGAGCTATGGAGTCTTTTAGGGTATTTTGCTTTTTCTAGGTATAGGCATAGTAATCTTCCCGCACTAGGCTTGTTATGACTTACGACTATTTATTCAATTGTATGTTTGCTTATATAGAATTCAGGATGCACCTGGAACTCCCTGTAGACACTTTTAGTATATTTTGTCAGTTCAATACAATTAGCCCCATCAAGCTATAACATTATACTCTTGGAGTTTTCATAGCAATTAGCGTCAATGACACCTTGCATTTACAGCGTGCTTGCCACATCACAAAGACACGCTGATCGCACATATTTTGTGTCAGAAATCGGTACTGAACAGTATAATACAATAATTCTATATCTCCACTTAAAGAATTTTCACAATATCCACATCCTCCCTACACAAAAGCTTTGCTGTTGTGTTTTATCCACTTTCGGAGCTTGCCATAGGGACAATATTACAAGGTGTAGATGAGCAGAATTTGATTATATTCGCATGGCTCACAGTGTATTAGAATATTGCATGCACGACTAGTGTTTTGAATGTAGAAAATTGTGTTTTCAGAAAATGTAACACAATCATCTTTTTTTTGTGTGTGTGTGTCTTTGTATGTGTTTTCAAATCTGTTTACGAGTGTGTCTAAATAAATGCTGTACCAGATTATTTCTATATTTTGCATGAAATGTGTTTAGAGCCTTAACATGCATGGTCAGTACTAGATTGCATGGTATGTAAACACTAAGTATTTTTATGGAAATGGATATTTGTGTGTCTTTGAATTAACTTTAAGTTAAATTTGGCTGTCACAGCCACTTGGAACGTAACCATACCATATTTGACTGTAGGTAATAATAGTTTTCTATTCATTAAAATGAAAATGCTTATTGATATGTGCTCAAGTTTGTTGTTATTTTTGTTGTAAGAACTTAAAGATAAGAAGATTGCAATAATATTTTCAATCAATGTTGACATAAATATGTTGCCATACTGATATTTGAGAAGAAGTTAACTTTTTAAAGCATCCATAGTGTTTGATTGTATTGTCAAAAAATAACGTTAAAGGCTGTGAAAAGAAGATGAAAATGTTTACAAAAAAACTTATAACCATGTACTGATATTTTGAAGATGTTGACTTTTTAACATTGATTGTATTTTTTCATATTGTATCCAAAGCAAACCAATGGCTTAGATTGATGAGATGTATACTTATTCTCTCGATCAAGGGCATTATAATGTCCTCTTGTAAAATGTTGTCGTAAAATATTTGTATTTATAGAAATAGATTGACAAATGCAATTCATTGAGGAATCTTTTTTAATGAATTCTTAGATAATATTTAAAGAAAATTCACTGGAGATTATTTTTATAAAGTGAGATTACAGTCGAACATTGATTGAGGAGTGAAAATTATCAAATTAAATTTGTTCTGCTTCCTATCTAAGATAGTAAAGATATTCTGTAACTCATTGAAGCTGTGTTAACAAGAAAAGTTCCATCTGGTTCGATTTGCAAAAACGGCAAGAAGAAACGGAAAAGTCACATAATTTCTTTGGAAAATTATTCTTTAGGTACATGAATTTACAGCCAAGTTAAAAAAAGACTTCATTGTGAACAGCAAAGTGAAATTGCAGAATTTTTCTCTTACAAGAGATTCTTGATATTTCTTTTGCATTTTTGCAGCATTTTGAATTAATTTTGTGCCCACAGGCTTAATAATGTAGTACCTTTAACTAGTCATGCAAAAATGTTTATATTTTTTCACAAAGTACTACCGTGTAGATGCTAATTCAGTAAAATATGAGAAAGGATAGTTTTGTACATGTATAAATGAAAACATATGTAATATAGCATGATCGTGTATTCTATTTGACTTAGGGGTTACACTCATTTGTATGTTAGAGTGATGTTTTATCAACTGTAATAAAAAAATATTTTGTCTGTTTAATAAAGTTGTGTTATCACATTATTTTTCTAAATGTCTGGCATTATTCTACAATTAAGTATAAGCGAAGGGATGAAGTTTAGATTGAAGCATACACAGAATTATTATTATCATTATTATTATTTTAGGGCAGGGTAGGGTGTGAGTGTCTGAACAATCGTCATTTATATCATCAAATGGTTACAATAATAATACACACTATTGCAGATTTTCTACTCCTACAATTATGACTACAAATATTGACTTCTCCTGATTTAGAGGGAGGATTCCTGCCATTTAAAAGGTTAAAATCATAATCTTAGATTAGTAATGGGTAGACCAGAAAGTGTTTGTTTATGAAAGATCGTATTAATAATATACAGGTTTTTTCATCATATTTAGTGGATTGCCTACTTTCAAATGTTAACTCTTGGATACATGGCATGGACAATGAGCAGAATCATAGGGTTTCATTATGTGTTTAAAAAGGGAACTTCGTTTAATATCTTTTTTAATATTCTGCTTTTTTCTTCTTCATTGTAATATTTTTAGACATGAGAAAACGGTAAAGGTGCATAATTGGGGATACAAACATGATAATAAAGAGTGCCCTCTGAAAATCGCTATATTTTTAAAGACTATTATTTCGCTAAACTAGATAGCTCTTACAGATACACATGTGTGATTGGTCAACAATTTGTCACGTGGTTTTTTGTTTAATTTTAATATATATCTAGACATGAGTAACCGGTAAAGGTGCATCATCGGTGATATAATATGGAGTATCTGCCAATTCACTGGCACTCGATGGCATCCAGTACTCGGTATCCGGGAAAAACCCCATCTCAAAGCTCTCGCTTTCGAAATCCCTATTGGTATCGTTCAGGTCTTTAAAATACCGTAGATCATTTTCATAAGCATCGGGTTCGAGGCTGTCGTTGGAGACACCGTGCATCTGTTCAAAGTAGTCGTTGATTATCGAAAGCGTGGTCGATGGAGGGACATAGAGAGAGGAATCATCGTGAATGTCGGATTCGTTTTCGAGTTTGGTCGACTGGAATGGTTTTAAGCGATGGGCGAAACTCGGCTCTTTGTTTTCTGAGGGGTAAAATGTGGGATCGGATTAAATATTGCTAAACAACAAAAAATCATTCTAAATACTTCATCATGTGTGTACCGGTAGTATGAAATTCTTCCAGACAAAGTGACTTCCCAATGTTATGCAATAATTATAGATCATTATGTTTAAGGTCTATACTTTTCACATACATCCATCAAAAGATTATTTCATGTTTTAGAGTTGAATATTGAGTAAAAGTGACTGTTTTGTCAGGAGATGTATAAACATTTCACGGACCACCCTTCGTACACGGGTATTGCCATGCTTACACGTTTATTTCGTCATGATATTTATTGTGTGAAGTATTTCAGGATTTGTGCAGAAACCAACGGAGGAGATGGTCGTGAATCATGGATAGTAGAATGGAAACGAACATACAAGAGAGGAAGTAAACTGCCTCTCCTCGTATCTTGAACGATTGTTCTCCTTATAATATTCCAGTCACCTCTAATGCAATTAAGTAAACTTTTGTTTTTGACTACATCCACATTAAATATTTTCTGTTGATTCTTACCAAAATAATCTTGTCCATATTTCCTCCCTCGATTACTCTGTCGGGAATATGTTTGCATGGATCTGTAAAGTGACATAGATCACAGTTAAATGTAATTCTTAAACATTTATATTTTAAGTTGTCTTAATGTTTGAGAAAATTCAATAATGGTTAATTTTCGGTAGATGATTTGTAACCAAAATTACCTAATAAACCTTTCGATCGGACGCTTGTTCGCCCTCATTTCTAATCACACGGCATTACCTCATTGTTTGCACCAGTCTATTTTTCTTTTCAAAGTTTGAAAGTTGGCTTTCAGCGGGCACACAGGAGATGCAATTCATTTCTTGACTTTAAACCAAATTTTGTTCTATTTACCTGTACATTTTTGACATCGAATCTGATATATGTCTCGAAATGCATGTAAAGGCAAAGACTTAACACTTCTTTAGAAAGTAAACATGATATTGAAGAAAAAAAGATTAACATAAATGACAAGGGTGACTCACCTGAGTGGCATTCGATCATCCTCTGGATATGAGTTCCTTTCCCGCCATTTTCTGGCGATGCAACACCCAAATATGACCAGGCAGACGATTAAGAACAAGATCGCAGCAGCTGTTGACGACAGTACTATCAGCACGACATTGTTGGATGAGGCTGTTCTATCTCCCGTAGTCGTGGATGACGTGTTGGTCGTTGAAAACGACCTTGAGGTCAAAGTGATGACAGTTGGACCTTCAGCAGTTCCAAAGGGAGTGCTCTGGTCATCGTCTTCGGCCACAGTGGTACTTGATGTCTTTGACTCTGTTGTTTCTACTGCTGATGTGGACAATGAATGTGACGTCGACAATATCTTGGCCGATGTTGTAGGGAATTCTGCGTCATCTGTAGTTTCATGTCCTGATATTAGAGTTGTACCTGCTTGTGTGGCAGTGTCCTTAATTGTTGTTTTGATGAAATGGGTGACCTGGGTTTCAGTCGGTTCATGTGAATGCGGAATGGTGATAGAAGACGTATCACTTTGAGTATAAGTGGCTACAGGTTGTGTAGCCTTCGGATAGTCTGAACCTTCTGTAGAGATTGTTGTTGTATCACTTTGAGTACTAGTGGCTTCAGTTGTTGCAGCCTTTGGATAGTCCGATCTTTCTGTAGACATTGTTGTTGTATCACTTTGAGTACTAGCGGCTTCAGTTGTTGTACTTGGGTAATCTGGTCCTTCTTCCGTGGAGAGGATCGTCTTGTAAGTCGAAGTGCCACTTAGCGTGAAGCCATCGGTAGTAGGACTCCATTCCGATGTCGGCTGGGTTGTTTCTTCAAGATCGAGTGTTGTGATAATGGTGGTTGAGGAAGTGGTCGACGCTACGGTTCCTTCGGTCGTGACATCGGTAATCATAACACCAGTCGAGTAATCTTCTGTAGAGATAAAGGAATCGGATCTGGTAGATGTCATGGTAGCTATTGATGAATGCGAGTCTCCTAAGGTGGTTGTATTAATAGTTGGGTATGATTCAGAAGTGATAGACGTACTAATCATTGCTTCTGTTACGGGAGTAGTCATGTTGGATTTATCCGTTGATAATTGTGTTTCAACGGTTGTTGATAGCTCTGTGGTTTCATCTGGGACAGTCACTGTTTCTGTACTTTCTCCTTCCGTATCTGTGATGGTTTGAGTAGGTCCCAAAGTGGCAAGCGTCGTAGCAGATATAAGTTGGGTTGATACCTCTCCAGTTACGACACTTGATTCTGTACTCAAATCTGCACCAGCTGTAATGTCTGTGTTGCCCGTAGTAAAATCCTCAATATTAGACACCAGGATAGTGGTGACCTCTGTGACTGATACTGTCATTGGAACATCAGATTCCGTCGTAACATAACCAGTGATCAAGTCAGTCACAAACGGCATGACATCACCAGTAGTTGTTGGTATATCCGTTGTTGAGGGTGCGGACATTAGTGTCCATGTTGGAGTTTCTATGTCTGTAGTCAAAGGAAGAGGAGTGGTGATAATTTCGCTGACATCTAAAGGTGTGCCTGGTGAATCTGAACCGGATTCTGTGTCAATGGGCACATCTTGCGTGGTCCAAGAAGACATCGTCGCAGTCACTGTATTTGCGTTGTAGACATCACTCGTCGCTTCATCAGTTATTGTCGCATATAAAGTCTGAAGTGTTCCATCTGCTGACGACGTCATGCTCTCTGTATTTCCAGTCGTGTGCTCCTCTGTGGTAGGAGAATCGCTGAATGTCTGAAGGGCGGGATTTGATGTGAGGGACGTAGATGTAGAGGCCTTAACATCACGGGTCGTCACACCTTGTACTGTAGTGTCTCTTTCTGTTGTTAAAGAATGGACGGTGGGTTGGGTGCCTTCGGTTCCCCGGGTTACAAGCGCCGTCGCAGAACTACTTTCATCTGTGGATATTTCGGACGGGGTAGTTGACATCAATGTTGAAGTCCACAGCGTAGATGATAACGACGGTGATGACGTGGTAGTGATAATTGCTTCTTGGAGACATCTGTCACCCGTAAATCCAGGTGGACATAGGCATGTGACAAGAGCAACCCGTTTGTTCGTCGAGGGATTCGAGAAGCATGTTCCTCCATTTTCGCATACATTACTTGGTGCTTGGTCACAAGCAGGTTCTATAAATTCGAAGAAAAAAATTGTAATAGACTAATTTTTAATTCAGATATATGAATGCTCCTGTCCCAAGAGCTTATTAACGAACTATTGCATCATCATGAACTCAATTCTTGTATTTAATGACGACGATGCCGTTTTCATGTAATAGTTGTTCCCATGTTGGATAAGCCTCTCGCAAGCGTTCGGGTCATCGATCATTAGTAATCAATGTGTAGTAGAAGCAAGCACGACAGTCGAATACATTTGAGATATAACAATTTAAGAGTATATCTTTTGATTTCTAGAAAATGATTAATAGCTTTTACCTCCAAGGCACGTCGCTGGAGTTTCATCGGACTCATCGCTGCAGTCAGAGACCCCATCACACACGAAGATGCTGATGATGCATTCATTGGGCGTGGCACATTCCACAACAGAGAGAGGAAGATCCACCTCATCACAAACAAACGATACTAAATAAACAGACATAATAAGCATGAAATCGAGAAAGTTAGCTAGTTAGAATTAAGAGTTTGTTTGCTCACGTTACATAACATTAATTGCGATAAAGTATTACTACGCCCTAAAGGTCGACTTGCATTTCGCTACACAGTAATGAAGATCACAATTGAGAACGGCTGCAAATTTATGTAGTAACTAAAATGTACCGATAACTGCATTTTGTATGGAAGAACCTTGATAAATTTCATTGATTTTGTTTTTAATTGAATGGCTTCTTAAGAATTATGCTTTCTCCAAACGATAAACAGGGTCTCACGATTTTTTGACTGTTTCCTTCACTGCAATATAATATCCTATTATCATGTTGACAGAATTATACAAAATAGATATGAAATGGGCGATTTATTGATCACATACGTTTATTCGGAGTTCTTGTATCTTGAAGGGTTGTGGTAGAAAGCAACGTTGTAGTAATGGGTGTGGTAGTCATAACCGTGGCCACTGTGGTCAATGACGATGAGGCCTCTCCTGTAGGCTCTAGGTATACATCATCAGTCGTGGTGCTGGTCACGTCATCAGTGAAACCGTCTGAGGATGTCGATGGCTCATCCGAGGTAGTGGTTGACACGGCTTCCTCCACATCTGATATCGATACCGATGGTGACGTTGAAACGGATGGCGACGTCAAAGATGTAACCGTGATCCTGGAAGGATTAGAGTTTGAAGTCGGTACTTGAGGTTGTACGAAATAGGTTGTTCGGGAGATTGTTGATAAAATTGATGTTGAAGGTGCCGATGATGTTGATGATGAAGCTGTGGTAGTAGGTGCAGTTGTGGCAACTGTAATGGTGATGTCTTGTAAAACTGGAGATTCAGTAACAGCAGATGGAGAACGGGCAGAAACGGTAGTTATAGAACCATCATCAAAAGGTGTCGTAGTTCTTTGTCCGTCCGTGAAAGCAGGACTAGTTTCAGTCACAGTTCCCATTCCTCCTGATGGTAGCTGTTGTAATGTTGATGAAGACGAAGACAACGTTGTCTGCAGCCTATCGGTCGCGGTAGACAAAATATCAGAACTGGTGATCATACCCTCGGTCGTTTAAAGTGTTGTGGTAGACGGGTCAAGGGTTGTAGTGGGTGGTTCAGTAGTTGTAGGTGCTAGTACATCACAGTATTCGCCCGTGTACCGTGATGTACACTTGCAGCTGTGGTATGCCACACGACTGGTGGTACGAGGATGGGACACGCAGGAACCGTTGTTCAAACACGTCTCGCCGACTTGCTCGTCGCAACTAGGAACTATGAGGACGGAGAGAGAGAGAGAGAGATGGAGAGAGAGAGAGAGATGGAGAGAGATGGAGACGGGTCATTCGATATATCATAATTAGGAGATATAGTTAAAACAATTTCATGGACAAAATTCTTGAAAATTATCTTTCAGATAGGTGAATCTGCCATAAAGAACCAACACAGAAAGTAATAATTTTTCATTGGGGTTATCCAATCTTCTTTATTGGCAACATTGATTCGGGCTTTATTTAGCCAAGTTGATATGTAGGATTTGGGTATGGGTTGCAATTTATTTCTGGGTTAGGATTAGAGTTATTGTTATGGTTAGGTATAGTTTTCGGTCCACTGTATATTATGTTAAGTATTTGGTCAGTGTTAACAATTAAACCGCAAAGGATCTTTTTATTCTATTTGGGAGCATATCCCGGGAGCATAATTGAAACTTCATGGCAGCCTATTTTAATATCTTAATGAATTATTTTAATTACAATTGCAGTTTCTCTCTCGTTAACAGCTGTGATTATCCCTGATTGATATAAATTTATAAAAATTATCACGCTGCATCTCCTCATCCCATCCCTGTTTACATTTTTATCCGACCGATTGTCATTCAGAATCCAGAGTGACTAAAACAAGAATTCCTCACAGCAGCATCTGCTATTTGGTTTAATTTGGTTGTCCCGTTTCATTTCGTTATGCAGAAAAATAACTACAAATAAAAGTGAAACAAAATGGTTTAACATATATTCTAAAATTGAATGGAAACGAATGATGAAATCTTACTTCCTCGACACGTCGCGTTGCTTTCATCCGATTGGTCGGGGCAGTCTGGTATGACGTCACACACAAAAGAAGCGAGGATACAATCGTTGGGGGACGACGCGCATTGGACGAGTTCTACAACAGATGATATGGACGAGTTGCATGGCAAGGAACCTTGGAATATTTAAAAATCAAATAAAAAGAGGTTATTCAAAACAAAAGTAATGTAAATCTTAAAAATTGTCAAAATATTCAACCCTCAAAATAATTTTTCCTAGCAGTTTCAATACAAGGTATAGGCTAATGCATATGTTACTTTTACTTATTGCCCCTAGCTGGCATGCCTCCTAGCTGGCATGTAGATTGTAGTGCAGTAAAGAAGGTTTTATTTTTAATTCCAGAACATTATGATCTATAAAATATGAAACTATTCGTACTTTTGATTAAACATAACCAATTCTCGAGGGTACAAAGCAAAGAAAGTATTTGTTTTCCTTTTCTTTCAGTATTCGAAAAAGTGATGCTTTGAACATTGAACCAAAATCATTCGAAATAAGCATTAATTATTACGGTCGTGGATTAAAATGATTATCACATCTGTTTGAATACTTGTACTTGGTAATGCTTTCCTGGTGCATTTGTAAAGGCACGTCAACAATACAAGCCGAGCTCGATATATTGTTTACCTAGCACCATATGTTGCTGCCTGCTTAGATCGAGACGCCCAAAAATAAACGGGAAGAAAAGTCAATATGTTCGACATGAGTAGCATGTTGATGAGCAGTCGCATCAAAATTGGCATATTAGTCGATTGATCATGAGAAATTTTAAATTGCCGTGAATGTGTTCCAATTTGCTTTGGACTTTTCAAGCGACTGGACAAAAATAATTGTAGATATAATTATATAATCAGTTCCCTGATATAATGTTGAAAGCCAGAGGGGCCTTAACTCGTTTACTTTTTAGTTTATTAAATACCCTTTCTAGCTCCAGTCAAAAGAATCTATCACATTCAGTACAGATGCTAGATAACGAAATTCCCCCATCAATTCTCAAAACACTATACAGACGCCAATTTGATATTCTGCTAACTTAATAATCATGTCTGACATGGACATTTTATCATGCTCCGTGGTTTCTGGAGGGGAACAGTTCGATATAATTCTTTCTTTTGAACAAACTGGGTAAGCTATAATAGATTGATAAAGATTTAAATGAATAGAGTTAACTCATAAAATACATTAAAATTGAATAAAATTATTGTGTAGCAATGCAATCCATTTAAACGTCTATACTCACTTCTTTTTCCAACAGTAAGCTCTCTCTCTTTGGATAAAAAAGCTCCTGATCCAAACAAGACAAACGTTATTGAAGTTAACAAGATTGCGGTGAATAGCAAAAGGACGTATAATCTTATGTATCCGTGACAAGACATACGAATGTACGTAGCAAAAAAGCTGAACGGTAACTCCATAAGGAATTCAAGTCATTATGGAATTCGTTTCGTTGTTCCTTTTAACATACAGTTGTAACTTCCGTCATACAAGACAATATTTCTCCGTTGATTGACTTTGTAGAGAAAATCCATACGAAAATTTTGGTATTGATAATGCATACGTTTTTACTTTCAAATGATTTTCATGAATCATTTACCTCTAATATCTTTAGTTTCTATAAGAACAATTCTGTCATTCGATAAGGAAGATTATCCTCATGATAGCTGGCTATTTAAAAGAGCTGATCCAATTAAATTCGGGGACTGTCTTGACTTAAACGATATAGATGTTGTCCAGTGCAATTGAGCACGGTCGAATTTCTACCACTGTTAATCACAAAATGAACGTAATCTAGCACATAATTACCGATCTTTCACAGTGTTTTCTAAAGCGGAGCATCCGAAACGTTTTTAAGCAACCCAGTCCATTTTGGCAACAAACAAACAAACGAGACAGACATTTAGATCACCTCATAAATCTGGTGAACCTCAAAATGCAACGTGACGACGTTTCACCTTTTTTTGTTATCAGTTAGCCGAACATGTCAAATGTAACAATGAAAAGTAGTATATATAGACCTGTAACAGGGTATGATCCTGGAGAAGCTCAATAAAAAGTAAACGTTCGCGAATAACAACAAAATAATGAAGTATGAAATCGTAAATCCAAAATGGATTTATGGGAATATTTCGAGTGCTACTGGTGTGCGTTCTCGAGATGTAATAATATCTTTTCTTGAGAAATATTGCATATGCCCGCTTTCTCCCGATTTGCTAATTTCCATAATTAAACACGGGTGTGTTGTTGATCGATCGCCTGCAATCTGTTCTCGCTATTTGTTTTTCCCGCGAACCACGGTAATAATTTTTGGATCATTCCTTTTTACTTAAAAAAAAAAATACTAGACTCATTTTTCTACGTCACCTCTCCGCAATTTTTCTCTCTGTCTCTCTCTCTCTCTCTGTCTCTCAATATCTCTCTCTGTTTCTCTCTCTCTGTCTGTCTGTCTGTCTCTCTCTCTCTTTCTCTCTCTGCCTCTCTCTCTCTATGTTACTCTCTCTGTCTGCATGTCTCTCTCTCTCTCTCTCAATATCTCTCTGTCTCTTTCTCACTCTCTCTCTATCTGTCTCTATCTGTTTCTCCCCTCCCTCAATCTTTCTCTCCCTTTATTTCTTCCATGTTGGATCTTGCTCTCGTGCCTTCTCCTCTCTTGACAGGTTTCCAAACAAAACCTTAACACATCAAGGTTCTCCGGGCATGGTGGCTCAATGGTTAGAGCGTCCGCGGGAGGTCGTGGGTTCGATCCCTGGCCGAGTCATACCAAAGACTAATAACAATGGGACCTTCTGCCTTCTAGCTAGGCGCTCAGCATATTAGTTTGGAGAAGGGTAATAGTAACATGTTATGTTATGCAGGGCCCGCTGGGAGAGCAGTTTCACAACTGAAGTGGCTACCCTGGGTAAATAAAACGTTATTATTATTATTATTTATGT
>BEXV01001546.1:69949-82275 GCA_003118195.1 Hemicentrotus pulcherrimus
TCTGAAATTATTGTAAAATAAGTTTAAAGGGGGGGGGGGGGGGTGGGTGAGGTCCTGTTTTTTCATGACTTGTTTGAACGCCTCGAGCAAGCTTCGCCTGGATTTCTCAAACTTTAAAAAGAACTCGTAAAATCTTTTTTTTAAACAAAAAAATCTCACTATCAGGCACCCCTGGATTAGTGTTAGAGTTAGCTATTAAAGAAACTTGACTATTTTGATTTAATTAGATTTGTCAATGATTCATTTGTCAACCAAAGAACACTTGAGGGGTGTTTCACAAACATCCCAAGTCGAACTTGTGTCTCTAAGTTGGACTTGAATATTATGGAGAGCCATTTCTAGCCTTAAAACTAAAAAAATTCAAAAGGAAAAATTCAAGTATTTCAGACTTTTTTTTATAAATTCCACATCAAGAACATGAAATCTACTTGATGATAAAAAAATATGAATGATTTTAGTCAACATTTTATGCCTTTTAAAATAACTTCTACAAAATATTTTCATAGATGGTAATAGCTTTCCATAATTTTAAAGTCCAACTTGAACTTAGAGATAAATTCAACTTAAGATCTTTGTGAAACACCCCCTGGTCATCTTTTATGTTGGGGTATTTTAAAATTGTTCCATCTTTTCATTCCAGGGTTGCACAAGAGGCTGAAAGACAACTCTGTACCCATCGCTGACCGGGTCAAGCTAGCAAGATTTGGCTGGGTTTCTAACCACTGCTTTCTACCCAACAAGCATCAAGTCTTACTGGATTGGGTTTCCTTCAGGCTAGTTAACAGCGAGAAGTAAGTGGATTGTTCAACATGAAGCATGTTCAAGAATTTTTTGTTATTTATCATCCGATTTTAAAGTTTTTAATTAGAATCCATATTTTCTCTCTGTACCGGCTTCCTAGAGAATGTTCCTTATACATATTATAAAATCTTGTTTTCTTGATATAAAGTGGGAAAATTAAAAATGTATTATGCGATATCAGCAGGCATGATCATTTTCATGTTGATATGTAGAGAAGAAATTTGTTTATCAAGTGGTCTGGTTTTGTAACAAAAATATTCTAAGCTTGAACTTGAAAAAAAAACCACATGAACAGCACAGATTCAAGGATTACTGAGGCAACGCAAGTTGTTACGGCTCTACTAGATGTGAGATCAGAAAAATATGAAGTGACATGACACATATCAAGTCAAATTTAATGTTCAGACTTCCACAGTACTTGGTAATGTATGGGACTCTGAATGAACAAGTACTATTTACCTGGGACTTTCCAAAAATAATAAAATTGATAATATTGGTTATTTCAATAGTGCACATACACTATGCAAGGTGCTCCAGTATTAACCTGGCTCTGCTAGGCTACCAAATTCCATTCTTACAGCATTAATGGAATTCATTAATACCGGTACCCATTTAACACCTAGGTGGAGAGTGACAAATATGGGTTTATATCTTTCCAAATGACATTAGTGCCACAGCGGGACTGAAACTGTGAACCATGTGATCCACAGTTTGAAGACATATCCACTAGACCAAGACAACTCTAAAATGCCAGGGGAAAAGGAAGATAAATCGTACAAAGACAATGTAGTATTTAAAACTCAAATAACCCTGATATATATAAAATCATGTGTACGTCTTTGAACATTGTTTGTTATTTCATGTATTTGTAATCATTTTTTGTGTACAGGGCCTCTCAGAAAAACAGTATTAATACTGAGAGAGTTACCCTGTTTAAATAGAATAAATGAATGAATAAAATAACTTATTATTATGTCTTGATCCATAACAGAGATGGTACCTCTGACACTGACGAGCAGTCACTATGGCTCTTCCTTCACGACGCCCTCAAAAGTCAAGAAATGTCAACAATCCAACGAGAAGGCAAACCGATATGTCTCCGTGGGAACCTTTGCTCTGTAAGTATCCTCTTTCCCCTCAAGAAGATTATTTTTATGAAGAAAATAATTTGATTTGATTGTGGTCGGGTACTTTAAGAGTCTCCAGATGTTTTGTATTCCATAATAATTAACTTTATTAGGAGACATTTTTATCTCTTGCAGTTGCAAATCAATAACAGTATTCTAACATATAGGTCATAAAATGTGAGGTAAAAGTAGAAAAATCTATCACTTTCACTACATATGATCAATTCAATTCAGTTAAAATTCTATATCCAAATGATTAAAGACCACATTGAACACATGAAAGATTTATTCTATGTACAATAATTACAGTTGATAATAAACCAGAAAATAACCCCTTTGAAACAGTCTGTAAATGGGTCCCATAAACAGAACAAACTATACAAATTAAATTCATTATGTAACATTTTTCATCCCATATTGTCTTTCCATTCAAGGCCCTGCTATCCACCCTGTTGAAAGATGATGTTTCTGACATTGTGATTGGCTGCTGTGATATGATACTGACCAATGAAAAGCTTCGCTTTGTACAGAACACCAAGTTTGAATCCCTGGTAAGTACGGACACTGATTTTCCGTTTAAAAAAAAGGCCTTTTCCGTATCATGAAAATCATGAATTCCGTTTCAGATGGGCTGCAAAACGGAAATTCTGTTTTGCCATAGACTTTGTACACATGAAAAAAATATAATTCTGTTTACATAAGATTTTCATTAAAACATGAACTTGTAGGGTACAAATGTTCTATTAAATCCGCCATTTTTGATAAGCCACTAATAACCACTCAAGACCATACGGACGGGACTGGATAAACTTGATGCAAAATACTAGTGAAAATATAGACCCTAGCTAGGGTCTAGGCTAGACATACGAAAAATTATTAAATGTTTAGATTTACCAACTTAAAATTAGAACTTAGACAAGCAGACTAAAGTTAGCGGAATGTGTCAGAACACGACATATTCCTGACGGAATGATACAGTAGATCTAGTACTGACGTCGATGAAAACATTTCAGTCTTGGCTGTCATGTCAGCGATCCGCGATCGATTGATTTTAGGCGCACATGCCAGCCCCTTTTTTGAACTGTACAACAGCGTGTGTACAATATCGCCGCACTTAGCGCCCGCTGCTGGCATGTGTGTGCCTAGTATTACATCTACGTAATAGCGCCCCTAACAATCTCTATTGGTCCAGCGAAACAAAATGGCAGCGCCCTGTCTCCTAAGAATCTGACGAATATCGCTAAATATTCGGAATAATTAACCATGATTTTAGGCCCGATATTTTTTAACTGCATAACGAGTCACAACAATAGTGTAAGCTTTGCAATTTTCTACTTGAAAAATAAAAAGTTTTGATGTAAAAGGGGTTTTCCGTGATTTTCCGTTCAAAATTCCTTTTTCCGTTTCAAATGGTCATTTCCATGAATTCCGTCCGTTTTCCGTGATCGCGGAAAATCAGTGTCCCTAGGTAAGTGATAGTTCATTATTGATGAGGATCTACATAAGGGTCGTCATCATTTTTATAACAATTTATATTCAATTAATACAGAGACTGTTGAATGGTTTGTTTTTCCTGACTGCTAAGAAAGCTTGTGTATGCTTGTAAGTAAGCAACCAGGGAACTGATGGCTTAAAGCAGGACTGCACTACTTACGCCCTCTATATAGCAAACAATGCCTAAGCGGTACCAGTTGGTCCCCCATGGTCCCCTTTTTCTTATGTTAATTGAGAGCTGATTTGATGAGATAACCACCTGTCAGTGGTCATGCAAGGAGTCTAATCCCTCCTGGCCAAACTAGTGCAGACAGGCTTTAAAGTCCTCTCCAAGGGACTCGGTAATGAGGATTAATGCCTTACCAGAGGGCACTAGTGCATCATCTTGGTTTTTAACTCTGGACCTCCCTGTTACTAGACCATCGCTCTACCACTCCTCATCCCCTGTGAATATGACTGTCATGAATTTAAAATGATATTGTGTTCTATATGTAACAAATTGTGTCACTTTTCTTGTACAGGTTGCTATGACAGTTGCTTTGGTTGAGATGGCGAGTGCACAGCTGGAGGAGAACATTTGTTTAGATGAGCACCGGCAGCTTTTACGGGTCATGGGCAAGGCTTTGGCAAAATCTGCAAATCTCCTTCAACAACAACAGAATGGCAAGAAGGTAATAGACATTACACATGAAATCCACAAAATGCTGTTATATTTTGAAGATAAGCTTGAGTTCTGGTAAAGATAGAAAATAAATTCTCACAGAATCCAACAAAACTTACACTGAATGTTCAAGATGACAATAAATGAAATGTGCCAAACGATTTTGATAGAAAATTTATAGGGGCTGAGTAATGAGCTTAGAAGGATATTGGAATCAAGGTAAACAGGCTCGACACCATGTGCTCAACACAGGTCCCTGTTTGCAAATGAGAGCTGTGGCTTTCTTCAAAGATGATTTCCAGCAAGTTTTTGTGAGTTTGTTTTTAATTTACAGGTTCGAACAATCGATCAATTTACTGCAGGATAAACAATCCAGAATCGACATACGATGCCCATACCAGAGCTCAAGATTAGCTTTAATACAACATTATAACAGAAAGAACTTTTGTTACTGATCTTGTCAGCCTTGTATTGAGTTCTTTTGTCCTTTGAGTACTTAGTTTCCAGGGACCCTTTTCACAAAGCCTTTTTTCAATGACAGATGACAAAAATCAGTGACAAATCTGCTAATAACCAATCAGAAGCAAGGATTTCACTAGCTTGTAAAAAAACCTGTCATTTGTCATGGATGACAAGTTTTGTGAAATGGGGCCAAGGTCAATCAGAAAGTAGAATATGAACTATTTGGAAGACATACACATTAATATATGCGGTTAAGTTTGAAGGATTCCTACAACTAAATGGCAATATTTCCGTAAATACGATTGATTTTGAAAATCAAATGAGCACTAAGAAAAAATTCTGAACAGCATTTTCTTATAAACAATTTATTCAGTGTTAGTAAGACTTACATTGCTATTACAGTGATTTTCCTTTACTAAACCTTTTCACAGGCCTATGGTCTCACAAGTGAACAGTTGATCCTCCCATGCCTAAACCTGTATTCAATACTCTCATCTCATCGCCATGGCAACAGAGAGTTGTGCGTAGCCAGCTTGAATGCACTGACAAGTTCAGTTCGAAGCCTCCTTTTTAGTCGGTTAGTATCATGAATTTAAGATTCATTGCAATCCTAGTTTTCAGTGTGATATGTCAGAATTTTTATATTTGTCAGTTATGATTGATATTTCCATTGCCCCCAATCTTTCCTATTTTTGGAGGCAAGGTTCTAAAGTTTGGTCATCAACTAGTGTTATGAACCCTAGATTCTTCTGTTGTTTTTGTCAACAACTCCTGTGTATATGTTTAAAAGAAACAAGTCTATTTCCAAGTTTACCTTGAGAGATTCTTAGCTTTTGCAATGAAAGGTTGGCAAATATGTACTGTATTCCATAAATTTTCTTGATCTTAAATTTGCTCTAGTATTTCATCAAACATGTTTGGTTAGGCTTGCAATGGTGTTTTTGTTTAGGTTTATAGTTATGGTCAGATATAACTTTCACATTCTTCTGACCTCCAGATAGGCTTTAGAGTTACTTTGGTGATCAAACCATGATCATTTAACATTTCTTCTTGGTATTATTTTATGCAAAACCTCAGGTTAGGCTTCTGATTACTGGTAGGTTTGGGGTCAGGTGTAGTGATGTGTATAGGGACGAAGCTGGAAATTCAGAAGTGTCACTTTTCAACATCCATATCACTTTTCTAACATTCTACATTTCAGTGTTTGATTGTCTGTTTGATTTTACTTCTTCATTTTCAACATAATAGAAAGAAAAATACAAACTATACATGTATATATATTATTACTAAAAGTTAAAATACATATACAGTGTATATATAAACCACTCAAGGGGGAAAAAGTGGTCTTTGTAACAGCCTACAGGTGGTCTTTCTATATTGGTGGTCTCTAAAGCAGGTTTGACTCTATAATCATATCATAATCTAAATCAATTAGATAATTATACCTTTAAAAAAACACTTAGTTGACAAATAATTTCAAAATTGAGTAATGCAACTGACCACCATCTTAAGCTAGAGCTTAAAAGTGATTGCGGCCTCAGGAAAGGAACCTATATAAGCGACTAAACCTATAATATACAGTGTATATATTATAGGTGATGTTAGTCAATTCATAACAGTTACACCTAGACCCCAATAAGCAGTTGTGATGAGAACCTTACAAATGAGTCCTGACCTTTTTTTTTTAAAACTGTATGATAATGTATTAGGAACATGGCTGAGGCATATAAGATGTACCTGATGTCAGAAGAGGGCGACAAACAAAAGAAAGATGGCAGAGTGCGGGCCGATGTAGTGGATAAATTCATGGACTTTTTACAATCCAAGGTATGTTGAATAGGGTTAGAATACATTTGAAAATTACACTCGTTCTGATTATTTTTTTAATATTTCAATAAAATTCTGTACATTTCTATGGAAGAAAACTGCTACACAAAAGATATTTTGTATAGCAGTCATGCAAAAATGCATAGCAAATTGCGATGTGATACCAGGAAAATTATTCCCTGGCAAGGGTCATTGTACATTGAGAGTCTCTTGCAGTACAATTGACATCATGCAGGGGGATTACCCTCTATAAATTTTCAAAATTTCTACTGCATTGTATGAATCATACAGCTTTAACTTAGATGATGGATTTTCTGCAATTTTCAATTTATATCTTTTCTTAAAAGGATGCTTCGTTGATGTCTTGATGTTATGAATTTTGTGAATTTTATGAGTGAAAATTAATTCTTTATCTGCTTTTTCTTTTCTTTGATGAAGTATAAAGGCTAACTTGAAGATGAATATGCTATTCATATACTTGTTTTGATAATAATGTTGTTTCAGTTAAAGCTCTATCTACTGAATATGAAATCCAACTCTAAGAGTATATTGATTGATGAATAAAAACAGACCAAGGTATACCTTTTTTTATTTGAACACTTTCTTTGCCTGTATGCAGTCCGGAGAAGCTAGCACCAACTGCGGATTCCCAGTGATCTACTCTGCTTTCCTCAATAGTTTCAAGTTAGTAAATCTTTTAAAATCTAACACCGTACAGTAGAATTGATTGGTAATAAGCTTAAATACCAATGGAAAGCTTTGAAAATGTTCCTTTTTAGTTAGCAAAATTTTGCTTACCGGTATAACAAAATTTGATTGGTTTGAGTATTAAAAACAATGATAACAAAGTGTCTGTAGCGAGAAGGGCGTTCACTCTGTGTTAGAGTATATGAGTTAATGCCCATCTAGCTTTAAAAAAATGAAAGTGTTACGTCCAGGGATTTATTTAAAGCTTATCTGCCATAGTTTACAGGAGGGATTAGAGCACCCTGCAAGGTCACTGGACAGGTGGTTATCTCATCAACTCAGCTCTAAGTTAACATAAGAAAAAGAGGATCATGGGGGACCAATGGTCACTGATTAGGCACTGTTTGTTATATAGAGGGCGCAAGTAGCTACAACTAGTGCAGTGGGCCTTTAAGGACATTATTTTGTATTGCTGAACAGGAAAAAGTTTCATTAGGCCTACACAAGACCAACACCAAACTGAATGGCCAAAAAATGTTTGATAATTATCAGTGGGTTTGCAGTCGGTTTGGTGATGGAACTCTGGATGTTAGGAAATATGGAGCAATATATAAAAATCGAAATGCTGGATTCATAGAAAATACTATGACCACAATCATAGAGTCAGAGTTATGCAGCAGGGTTATTCGCTCCCAAGAACTGCTGGCTGCCGTCAGTTTCCACAACCCACTTTTTCATGTCACATCTGTCCCTGTGAAACATTGAAGAGTGCATAAGCATGTGTTTTGGGATCATCTTCCCCATTTTTACTAACAATCTAGGCCTAGCCCCGATCTGACATTTGCAATGCTGCAGAAGATGTGCAGTCTGATGGATTTAAAGACCGGCGATCAACCCTCGGGCAGCTTTGATGATGCTTCTTGGGATCGGAAACTCTGTACGATGGAAGCACTCCTCAAATTGGCCACTTCTCACAAGTGCTATGCTGTAAGTTTGATAATAATCCTGCACACTGTACATGTGTGGTGATCATAAAAGCAGTTATTTGAACATGTAACAAATTACACATCTATATACTATCTCACTTTATTTCTTCCCATTATTTCTTTTAACATTTTGCATACCAGATGCTCTGGTGAAAGTTCTTTTTTATTTGTTATACATATGTTTGAAATTCAAACTTTTGATCTCAATGCACAAATCTTAACCTCAACATTTTTTAGCTGTTCACCTACAGCCTTCGTCAGCGATATGACCTGACTTGACCTTTCTGAAGTGATGGACAATAACCAAAATTGCTATGAGTACCTTTAGGTCTATGAGAAGAAGTCTTATATGTATTTCTGCTAACTTGTTTTGCAGATGAATATGTACAAATTCGTAGTGTTTTTAAAATGTTTTTTTTTCTCATTTATCAGGCAGTGGAGGAAGAAACAGAGAGGACCAAGAAAATGGAATGGTTCAAAGAGATTGTCTCGCATCTCATGGCTCATAAAAGGTAATTATTTTATCTTCTTCATATATGGTTTATTTTACCTGACTGCTAAGAAAACATGTGTATGCTTGTGAGTATAAAGCAACTAGGGGGCTTACAGCCTGAAGTCCTGTCCAAAAGACTTGTTGAAGTGTATTAGTGCCTTACCTAAGGGCACGACTGCATCTGCTTGGTTTTAAAAACCAGACCTGCCGGTTACAAGACCACTGCTTAACCACTGAGCCAAAGGGCCTTCTCAATATATGGTTATTCTACTTTACAGACTTTATCAATATAAGTTTCATAATCAAGATGAAATTCCAGTCAGGATATGGCTATATTAGAGAGGAGAGAGAGATTACAAGGATCTACGACTTGTAGTTGCATGTATGAGGGAGGATGAGTAGTTATTAGCATACATGTATACAGGATCACATGCACAAAATTTAACTCCAAGTTTAAATGCTGCCTTTGTTATGAAATCTCTTATTTTATTCCACTTGGTTCAAATCTCAACTATTTTAACACCTCAAAGAGATGTGGGATGTAGTTTTATGACCTTTGTCAATCTATGTTCATTTAGGTGCTGAATCCAAGTGATGTGTTCGCAGGGATGTTGTAATCTGTAGAAGTGTGGTGAAGCAAGTGGATAAGTCCCCCGACTGTGAACCACAAGGTCCAAGGTTCAAATCCTTGTCACAGTGCTAAGTCATCGGCAAGACATTAATCTATATATGCCACACTCGTCCCAGGTAATAAAGCAGTCTACTAAAGCTGCTGTAAAAATGATGTGGCACTAGAAATAGCAATGCCTCAGACTTGAGCTCTTTATAAGCACCCACTATTATTCATTTATCATTGTCATATTTTCTCTCTTTAAACAGGCTCCACCCTTCTTGGTATGGCTGCTTGGACATTGTCTTCTCATTGGATCACAACATCTTAGCAACCAGGATGCAGGAGGTGTGGCCTTGTCTCCTAGCAACCAATGTCAACAGTGCTTCCATGGCAACACCAATGCAAGAGCAAGATGATGTTGATGATGATGATGCTGCTGCTGCCAAAGTGGGAGAGTCGAGAGATGCTTTCTTAAAGTCAGTGATGGAAACGTACACCAAACTGAGACAGGTGGGTCAGAAAACATGAAAACTCTCAAGGAGTACCCCTTGTAGTAGGGTATGTGCAGAAGGTGACAGAAGGAAGAAACAAAGAATAGATAATGGAAAGATAGAAGAGATATGGAAGATGGAAAAACAATAAAATAAGTAAAANCAAGGTTCAAATCCTTGTCACAGTGCTAAGTCATCGGCAAGACATAAATCTATATATGCCACACTCGTCCCAGGTGATAAAGCAGCCTACTAAAGCTGCTGTAAAAATGATGTGGCACTAGAAATAGCAATGCCTCAGACTTGAGCTCTTTATAAGCACCCACTATTATTCATTTATCATTGTCATATTTTCTCTCTTTAAACAGGCTCCACCCTTCTTGGTATGGCTGCTTGGACATTGTCTTCTCATTGGATCACAACATCTTAGCAACCAGGATGCAGGAGGTGTGGACTTGTCTCCTAGCAACCAATGTCAACAGTGCTTCCATGGCAACACCAATGCAAGAGCAAGATGATGTTGATGATGATGATGCTGCTGCTGCTGCCAAAGTGGGAGAGTCGAGAGATGCTTTCTTAAAGTCAGTGATGGAAACGTACACCAAACTGAGACAGGTGGGTCAGAAAACATGAAAACTCTCAAGGAGTACCCCTTGTAGTAGGGTATGTGCAGAAGGTGACAGAAGGAAGAAACAAAGAATAGATAATGGAAAGATAGAAGAGATATGGAAGATGGAAAAACAATAAAATAAGTAAAATGATAGAAGGAAACCAAAGAATAACATGACGAAAGATAGAAGAAAAAAATGATAGAATAATCAAAGAAGAATAACATAAAAAGTGAAAGAAGGGAAGAAAAGACTAACATAAGGAAAGGCCGAGAGAGAAATTGATAAATAATAGAAAATTAAAAGATAGAAGAGAAGATGAAAGATGGAACACAATTAGAAAAACCGAAAAAGAAAATGATAGAATGACAAAAAATTAACAAAAACATAGCAGAAGATTAGGCACTCTGTGTGGTTTTAAATTCTGCGCGAAACCAGAGGTAAACAGAGGTGTCGTGTTCTAATCACTCGACTGAGAATCAAAGTTTGTCAGGTCAATCCCAGGGGTAGCTGCTAAATTGTAACCTGTTGATAAATACTCCATCAATTGCCCCTCTGCTGAAAATCTATGTTCCTGTGTCAACTCTTGGATTGCTACAGGGTCATTAATCCTTATATTTTCCTTTATTGATTTCTCTTCCATTCAGATTGATAGACTGACCAAAGTTCTGCTGTCATCCATTCTAACAAAGAAGGAGTTTTAATCTTCGATTCAGCTGCCAGCAAGCTTCCTCACAAGGTATAGTTTCATGTTATGGTCTGGTGGTTTTAACAATTGACTTGAGGTGTGCAGGTTGTGGGTTTGAGCCCCAGCATGCTGCTTGTATAAATTGTGTTATTTGGCTCAACGTTAATCTACTTGTGACATTCTAGATCCAAGAGTAGTAATTGTGTACTTGATAACGAGAAATCCCTTAAATTAATGTCGATACCTTTACAAACTTGACATTTGAGATCCGCTATTATGAAGCTGAGTTTACAGTATGAACAATTGTTAAAGCTTATTCTTTTTGATCTTGTTTTGGGGGTTTATTTGATTGTTTTGTGTGTAACAGGCTTTTTTTCTGGAGACCCTTTATTGATTACACACAGTGAGATTAGTGAGAAGTAATTAAGGGACTTGATAGATACATTGTTTAATCTAATTGGTCACATATTTGCAGAAGGTTGATAACTGTAAGTGCGAACATGACACTGAATCGCTTTTCTTTGCAGCTTTGGGGCAGCAGTGGAGTCGCTCACACCAGGCTCAACAGTTGCATTGTGGGACATTATCATGAGTGACATCATGACCAATCACCTACCAGCCGTCATGCATCACACGTCTCAGTCATCAGTCGACCCTCCACCAACTAAGAAGAAAAGGAAAGATAACAAACAGGTAGCTGGAGTAAACGGTGATGCCGCCGCCCGATTCGAAGTAGCTGCTACGGTGCTCCACACCTTCCTCATGAATTCCAAGATGGCCGAAGCTGCAGAGGTTGGGCAGGTCAAAGGTCAAGTGATGAAGCTCTTGGACATGATGGCAGATGATGTGCTGAAGCCTCTTCTTGGAATCTTTTCACATGAGAACCAGGTACAAATTCATTGTATCTCTTCATTATGTCACCACCAATGAAATTGGATTGGATTAAATTATTCTTTAAACTTTGTTTCAAATTTAAAATGAAAAGAATACAGATTTTTGTATAGCTTCTCTAGTATTGAAAAATTGTTATTAAAAGGAGGAAAATGAACTTTCAAATGTTATATATAATCAAGAATGACAAAAGAAAAGTCATGTTAATATTATATACTTTATTTCATCTTGAATATTTTTAATAAGAGCTATTTTTTGTTGTTGTGGAAAACATGCATTTTGATAATGCTCTGTTTCTGTATCTTCTCTCAAACCCCAGAGCCTTGCATTCTCAACCCTTCTACTTTGCTATGGGTGGGGTGAGCTTCATCTAATGCTGAGACAGCACACAAACCTTATGGAGAGAGTGCCCCTCCCAACATTAAACACCCCTATGAAGAATGGAGATGTCCATTACCTCCACACATATTCCCATGCTTCTGATTGGCTGAGAGTTA
>BEXV01001546.1:83243-104519 GCA_003118195.1 Hemicentrotus pulcherrimus
TTTTTTTTTTTTTTTTTTTTTTTTTTTGGGGGGGGGGTTGTATTACTAGGCACTTATATCCAGTGTCATTCTTTCTTGGGTAGTACATTTATATTATGATCATGTGTCCAATTTATTAAACAATAATTGCTTGTAGCTTATTTCTGACCCATATTCCCAATGGATTTGCAGATGAACATGTAGAGAATGCATTTCCAAAGGATGGGAATTTTTTTCTTCTTCTTCTTTATATTTTTTTTTGGGTGGGGGCTAGTATTTTAGATATGTATTTCTCTGTTTATATTACATGAGAATCAATGGCAAGTGGTATATAACGTCTTGTATCTGTTTATTCCTAGATTGGTCATGTGACACATAGCAACATCTACACAGCTCTAATGACTAGTCACCTCTGCCAGTCTCTAACTCTGTTTACATTCATGGATGAAAGCATGCACTCATCTGTGGCTAGCCTTGTGTGCCAGGCTGTTTGTGGGTCCATGCACTCAGAGGATAATGCCAATGAATGCAGTGCCTGTACAGTTAGGAATGCAGCTCTGGGTTTCTTGGATTCAGAAGCCTGCAGGGAGTCTAGACCGATGCAGAATGCTGTGGTGAATGCAGTAGCAGACCAGTTAAAGGAACTGAACAAATCATTGTAAGAATGGAAGAGAAATCTTTCCTTAAAAAAAAGAGGATTACTAGTAAAGTGAAGTTTAAAAGAGAATTTATCGAAGAACAACTACATGTGATATCTCTGTAGTTCCTAAGTTCTTGGTGGCTCACAACAATATTGCCAGGATTAGAATTTTTAATCCCAGAATCCATGTACATTTATTTATTTGATTAGGTTTTACAGCTAATTTGTGTGAACCAGAACTACATCATCAAGAGACCTTACTTATTCCAAAACATAATTTAAAAACCTCACAGGGTTCAATGAAAAACATTTTCTAGTATACTGGTCCTTTAATGACTTAGATGACATATTTGATTAAAATTGGACGTTCTTGTTATTGAACTTGACAGAGAAGTAGCTAATGCAAGTAAAGGAAAGAAACAATCGAGAGCAATCCAACATTCCAAAGGCAACCAAATGTTATCAGTGGAGGACAACTTCAAAACAGGAGTCAATCTCCTTGAGGTAAGTTTAAGAGATTAATTATATTTGTAAAGGACAGATATTTCAATAGGAAAAAGTGGTTTACTTAAATAAATTGGCTTGGGAGATTTTGATTAAATTTGATTTGATTTGAAATGGTTTATGTAATTTATAAAATAATGGTACTGTTTGAGTTTTCATCTCCTAGAAGTTGTAATTGATCCAGGTACAGTGTAACCATACCATTCAAAGGCCTAGTAAAATCCTAATGATAAAAAGGGGCTGTACGACACTTGCTCTGACAACAATTGCTCCACGATCAATTTCTTACAGTTCTTTCAACCTTATTCCTAGACCTAATGTTATATCTTACCGTAACCCTAAACCTTACCTCAAACCCAATCACAATCCTAACTTTTACCCTTTGGTGAAATAAAGCCCAGATTCATTATCAATCACGGAAGATGGGCTGAATCATTGCAGAACAGATTTAAAAAAAATATTTTATGACCAACTACTGTGCTTTTCTTTTTTCATAGGTTCTTAAACATCTTCCTCTGCTGCACCTGTCAGCCACCAACCAAGTGAAATGCATGCTGGGACTGGTGTCCTTGGATACTAAGACTGTGACTTGTGTCGAGACGATGTCATCGGCCGGGAGACAGCGGTCATGTGACCTTGTGGGGCTCTCTACGGAGGTCAGAAGGTTACTGACGGCCATCTTGAAAGGCGTCCAGCAGGTCGATGAGGTGTTGAGTAACAAGGAGTTGAACACCTTTTTCTTTTCTTTCTTGTCTGAGCTTGGAAATCTTCTGAGTCAGGTGAGTTATCAGTGTGTATGAGACGACTTAGAGTTTGAGGAGGTGCGATGGCCCAGAGATAGATCCATAGACTTGCAACCATGAGGATCTAGGTTTATACACTTAACAACTAAATTGTTCATACCCTTACCAATTTTTGTAATCTTTAAGTATGTAAAAAATTTATTTGTCTTGATTTAAGTTTCTTGAAAATGTGACATATCAAAGCTTACATCTAATTGTCTAATGAAGGCCATATTTCAACCAATCCACCTTTCAATCTTGAGTTTCAAAACAACAAATAATCTTCAAATTTACAAGGGGAATGAATAATTTAGTTGTTAACTGTATACAACCAATGCTCTTTAGGTAGACTTGAATGTGATCATGACACCAAGCCCCTCAGATACATGTACATGTAGGACTTCCAGGTGTAGGTCCCTTTGGGCGATTACTACAAGCATATTTGCTCTCTTAGCAGTCAGGTGAAATCAATAATGAATGAATCAATAATAATTACCCATTTTTATTTGGCTCTCGACCATATCTGTTATATGTCCACTTTTACACCATCCAAACATAAATACAATGTTTAATCAAGTCAACACAACATTTGGGGTTTATTGTTTTGTAGGTGATAAAGATAATTTTGCATCCACTACTTGTTCATTAATCTTTTTACAGTTGTGTGGAAAATATGGATATTTTCAAGGAATAGCATGTAAATCTGACAAATGTCTTTAAATGAGAATGTCCTTATACTATACACTAATGTCACTTTGATACAGGAGGATTCAAGACTCGTGACTACGCCGGAGTACAAGGAGGTTTCCAAAGGTCTGATATCATTGTGGTTCAAGAAAGCAACATGGTCAGGAGATTCAGTGACGATGTTTAACAAGTATCTTAAATCGGTGAGAATGGATAAGGCGATGATGATGGTGGTGATGATGATGGTGGTGGTGATGGTGGTGATGGTGATGGAGGTGGTAGTGGTAGTGGTGGTGGTGTTGGTTAATATGATGATGCTGCTGATGATGATGATGATAATGAATAGAAAAAGTGCTGAGGGTATGATTTATGAAGAAAACAGTGATGAAAGATTGCCCCCCTCCCTCTAAAACCATACCGTATTTGCCGGCGTAAACTCCGCCGTATTTTCGGGAGAGAAAAAATCAAAAAGTCGGGGTGCCGGGTATGTGGCGAAAGAGTAAAAAAATAAATAAATTACTAAGTCAAAACCAGCACAAATTTGCACATATGGGTCTACGAATGGTACAATAACTATACCACTATGGTACAGGACATTTCCACACATCTTACCAACAATTTTATCTTTCATTGTTGACATGAAGATGAAAATAAACTTCCAAAAACAACATCTGCTGATAGGTCTTGATCTAAGTAAAAGAAGGGCCCGTTAATGGAGCTGTCGCGAAGCATCCAGCACGCAAAGTCGCCATTTTCAATCCATTTCAATGTATACATCGCAGAAAACTGCAAGCTACTGTATCAGTGCTTGATGGCCGAGCGGTCTAAGGCGTTGACTTTAGTCACATCGCCATCGGGGGTGCAAGAGATCACATCCCATTTTTGACCTAAAAAAAAATTGTTTTGTTTTTGTTCTTTTTTTAATTATTTTTTTAAAAAGGTCTAAATCGGGGGTGCGGCCTATACGAGGGTGCGGCGTTATTGCTGGTAAATAAGAAAAATGGTAAAAGGAAATGATAACAAGAAAAAGATAAGTGCCTAAATAACCATTCAAGATCATTTTTGTATAGAAATATTTTTTTCTTCTTCACAGTTCCACCAACATATAGCAAAGTGCCTCCAAAAATTAAAGTCTTCTAAGAAACCAGCCTCATTGCCAGGGGTTTCTACGGTGCTCTCTATTGTAGTCACTCTCCTCAACCAAATTGCCTTGGCTTGCAGGCATAAAACAGCTGATGCAGAGTCTAAGGAGCTACTTGGACTAACCAGTGAGGTCAGTTCCTCTGTGTTTCAACTTCTGGGGCAGATTCTTGCATCTACAAGCAGACAAGACTCAAATCATCAGGTAAAGATTTCATTTGGGCCTCGTTGCATAAAACTTAGCATTGATGGTAATGGTGCCATGGTAGTGAGTATTGATGACAAAGTTACCATCAATGATAAGTTTTATGAAATCCTTAAACCCAGCCAAGACAAGGTACCACATATTTTGACACGATAGCTGATCAACTTATTATAATCCTTTTGTATAAATAACATGCAAAGAGAAGACAAATTCTGACACACATTTTGGGCAAATTTTTCCTTAGTTTAGATGAATTTACAGGTGCAAAATATTTTGAGATCATAAATCCAAAGTAGTTTGAGACAAGCAGAAACATATTTGTATAGATTAAAACTTATAGACATTCTAGTTATCGTATGTGACTCATAATCTATGAGCTGCAACTGTACATTTATGTATGACCGTGTTTATCAGGATTACTACCCCTTCCCCCCCCCCAACCCTTTAAAATCTGTCTGTATGTCCTAGGATAGTTATTCCCAGAAAAATTATGACTTCATTGTCTTAGAATTATGCACATATCGTTTGGATTTATAAGTTTAAATATATTTTAGTTGATGGGTGATTTGTTTGAGCTGAACTATTTTCTGAAATCCTATTGATATTTTATAGCTCACGGAAGTGCTGAGGTCAGCAAGAATATTGTTACTCAGCTTCGAGTCGACCCAAAAAATCAACCGCAGAGCCAAGGAGGAAGAAGAAGAAGACAACAAACCAAGTCATGACAACAGCAGTGGTGATCAGCGTGGTCCAAACAGCTCCCACAGTCCTCATTTCACCACCTGTTACCAGAAGGCGCTGTCAGTCTTCTCGGCCGAACTAAAGACGGATGACTCCGATACTGCGTTAATGGGGTCGAGTCTGGGATACCTTGAGTCTCACTGTAGCATCATCAGGAACCCTCTGGAATCCAGGGCTGTGTGGAGCCAACTACATACCAGTCTGGCCAAAGTCTCAAGGAAATGTAAGACCAGCAAATATATTTTGCATTAGATTATACATTTTCACAGAATTATACAAAATATAGATTAGTGTGGAAACATACAAATTAGTGAATTTTATGAGAAAAATGTGTAATTCTGTATCTTAGCGGTCAACATAAGAAGAGTAAGATCAGTTAAAGAGCCATACAAGCACTTGGTTCTTTATGTGCCTGTCTATGTTTTGAGGGTGATTAGTAGTAAAACATTGTTATTATTTTAACATATTTCTCAAACCAATATGCTATTTGACATGCTGTAAACGCTGTTATATTCACATGATTAATTTTTCGCGCAGAGCGACCCCGAAACATATTCTTGTGTCCTTAAATTCGCGTTTCCCGCAATTCAACCCGTTCAAAACATGCATAAAAAGTCATGCTTATATTTTCGCGAGTTCTAAAATTCAAGCTTGCTGATCTTAGCGGGTATACAGTAGTGAGCAAAGTTTCAAGGGATGAAGTCTTGGACTTGATGAAAGAAATCAGAGGTATGAAAGGGCCTAGAAATGAATTTTTATAAAAAGTATTACTAGGACCATTTCTCTTGAAATACTGATCAAATACCAAAATCAAGACTGCTCGTCTGATTGTCATATGTTGATTTGTGTTTGCAGGCCACTCCTCTGTCAAACAACAGCTAGAAGGACTTCTCATCATCACATTGGGTGTCATGGAAACGGATGACCTAAACGCAGAGCTTCAACAGATACTGACCAGTATGGTATGTTTATGAATTTACTTAATGATAACAATAGAGTAAATCTATTGAATTGGAGAAAAAAAAAAAAATCTCAACTAAAATCAACCATNTTGTGATGGTACACAAGTATTAGAAATCGTTATAATTCAGCCGTCTCTGAACCGATTTTGATCAAACAAAGATGATTTTGTCATTTAAATATTACGTTATTCTTTCAAATTTGACACTCAGTTTTTCATTATCTCACAAAAAAAAATATTTTGTGTAGCGCCCTCTGCAACAGAACTCAACTATCCCTTTAATGATAACAATAAAGTTAATCTATTGAATTGGAGAAGGAAAAAAAAACATTCTCAACCAAAATCAACCATGCTGGACTAAGAAATATTATTTAGTTTTGTAATGAAAATAAATGAAAGAGGATACTCATATGTGAAACAACAACAATATTATGGTTTCTCCATAATTTTGTTGTGTGTATAGTTGGGTCAAAGAAACTTTATCTAGAAGTCATTGTTATATTTTGTTTATTTTTCAGAACTTGTCAAAATTCCTTTTTTCATCGCAGTCTGTTTGGAGATTGGTTCAAGGGTGGACCTTTCTGTTTGGTATTGGATCTATGTGTGGATATCTTTGACTTCTGAAAATCAATTGTGCTATGCTGTATCTACTTGATATAGGCTTGTATTTTCGTGCTGCACAATATTAGAATTCATAGACAAGTTTTGCTTTTAAATTGATGAAATTAGTTCTTATTAACAATTTCTACTGCTGCTAAAAGATGGCTAAATCTTAAGTAAGGTTTTCATTTAAATGTCCCCTTCCTTATCTTTGTATCATGTTGTAGACATTAGGTGATGAGAGTGCTAATTTGATTGGTGTATTACAAGCATGGCAACTGTTGCCTAGTGCAATGCTCTCCAATGAAAGCTACATACTCGTCATGGAGATGCTTCCTCAGGTAAGAATCTTCTCTTTCTTCATCCTGTGACAGGTGGTATTGAAGGTGTTCCTTGACTCTTAAATGAGAGTAATTGTCGATAATTGTCCGAAGCTGCATTTAAACATAAAAAGTTGCATAGCAACTTCCTGCAAACACGATAAAAAAATCCACTTCTTGAGTGTAGTTATATTTTAAATGCCTGCCGAAATTTAACTGATTTTTGCAGATTGAATCAAAACTTCGGTATTATTCTGGTTTTTTCATCACGTGACTCTCATGAGCAAGTGCACTCAGATTAGCGACAAGTCTCGCATATGCTCTACTTACCAAAAAATTGGTATGAGCAAAGACCAACGTCTTTTTATGGGTCTTTCTAGTAGTGTAAATGGCTGTCCAAAAATGGTAAATGGGATGTATGAATGGGACAAGTATATTGTGCTCAATTTCTTGAAACTGTTTATTTTCATAAATGTATAAACTTGCTGTTTTGATGCAAATTCATATTGCTACTATAGTCTTACCTGCTAAAGTACCGGGTAGTCAATTCAATATTATGGATTTTTATTTTTGTGTATATGCTTATTTGCACGTGTTTCTTTGCCCACTGTTTATATGGAGCAGAAAATATTGAATGTGTGGTATATGTTAGATAAGAATTTACTAGTACCTAATACAGCACAAAAGGACATCTTTAAATAACAGTTGTGCAATTTCATCACAGAAAACATAAATCACATATTTATTTCTGTTTGAAATCTTTATATTTTCCATCTGTTGCTTTCCTCCCCGTGATATTATTAATTATGCAGGTCATGAAGAAATGCCAAAAACTACTTCATGGAACTGTTCAAATGCAGCCTCTAGATGGCACTCTAATTGTTGCCATCTTGACGACGGTCACCAAATTCGTCTCTCAAGGCAAGGTATGTAACCAAGCGATATCTTCTAAAAGTATTAAATATCTCATATTTTTGTCAAAAAGCTTCTGGGAGATGCGTGATCTTTGTATTTGGGTATTTCCCTCTGCATATGACCATCCTTATCTATTTGATATCATGTGTTTGCACTAGTGCAATGTATATATCTTTCCATTTTTCATTTTGTTTATACTATGATTCTTCTCTGCATTCTATGTTTATAATGATTGCTAACATCTCTTTACTTAGAATATATTGTATTACATATTTGTCAACTGACCTTGCAGCCTGTACAGCTTGTCAGTTTTTATGCACCAGTAATATAAATGAATGAATAAAGCACAGAGGAACTAACAGCACAGATATTTATTCATGGTTTCTATAAAAAAAAATACTCCTGTAGTAGAAGCCCAGCATGGTTCAAATTGATTTTAATGCTTAATCATGAAGTGTCAGTTTCTTCAATGAAAGTCAAAACAATTAGAGGTCAACAATTTAAAGGAAAACAAAATTGCCACTTAAATAGTAGTAATCTTGTAATTTTTCCTCTTCCTGTTTTGTTCATACATGTATTTTGCTAGGACTTGTTGCCTGCTGAGCATGCGATTCCCACAATGCATCTCTGTCTAATGGTTCCATGGGACGACATCCCAGCATCACATTTCCCATCATGCTTTGCAGCTGCTTTCCGCATCCTGAACGATCTCCTGATGTGCTACCAAGGGCTTGTTCTCAAAGCGGTGTCGGCCTACATCAGCTGTGTCAATCATATCCTTTTAAAAATAACTTTGAATTATTTATGCAACTTAGTATAATTGGATTTGTTTCTGAGTTTCAAACTCTATCCTCTGTCTGAATTTTACAGCAGAATTGTTACTTTTTATTCTCTGGTTACATCATCTGATAATCAGATTTCTTTTTATGAAACCAGAGAGTCTATAAGGTTCACTTTTGTTGAAAAATAGCTGGGGAATGTAATATGACACATTTTCCATTCATTTGAATGCTACGTGTATTTTGTTGCTTTTTTAAGAAATCTATTAAAATGTCACCCTTTTGGAAACTCAATACGAATCACAACTTTTGAACGAGATAGAAACTGTCTAAAAAAGTTTTTTGACTTGTTGCTTATGTATTGAATAGGAATTAGATTTCATTATGAGGTTTAGAAAACATCAACATGTATAAAAGTAATGAAATCTTCCTGAAAATCACAATGAAAAAGTACTGGACACAGATTTGGGTATATGGTACTACACATACATGTATATGTGGCCCCAGAATCAAGTCCAGGATTGTATACTACTTCAAATCCTGTGTAAAATATGAGAGCAGTTCAGAGGCAGTTATTTTGATCGAACAGTGCTTTAATGGTTACCAATCACATGTGGTCAAAGTATCTCTCGCTTTATCTCTCTTTCTCTCCCTTTCTCTCCCTTTGACTTTCTCTATCTCACACTTTTCCTGGATCTCCTGTGCTGCCTGCACTTTTATCCTCCCTTCCTCTCTATATTTCCCTCCAGCTCTATGATGATTGTGGAATAGATTTGATTAACTGTTAGCTGTTAAGCGAATTTCATGAATTTTATTAATTTGTATATATATATGTGTACACTGATTTATTTAGAAAATTCATCCACTGTGTGATATGTCTTAATACGCTTTATGTTTGTATAAATATTTATGTTTTTACACAATGTACAAAATTCTGCAATTCAGCCATCTGGCTGCAAATGAATTTTCAATAAAACCATTACCTTATGATCAAAATTTCTCACACAAACATGCACTAAATCACATCCATTCATACATTTTAATAGTCATAATTATATCAGACATGTTGTAGCATAACTACACAAATACATGTATATGAGGCATTTTCTAACATTTCTTGAGTTAATATTGTATGATATCCTGTGGTCTTATTTTGAGCAAGTACACTCAGTTACTTCAGGAGGATATGAAAGTAATAAAATAATCCTTAACTCTCTTTAATCACGTTTATTATCGGCATTGGTGGAGAGATGTTCGCAGCAGACGACAGAGACGATGAGAGTCACAGATCAACAACTTATCACTTGTGCTGAGAACATGCAGAGGTATTAAATCATGTTCTGTTGTCTACCATGCAATCCCATTCACACCAAGGATCTATGTTTATGGTAGTAAGATGTAATCATGAGTGAAAATAAAGTCCACAGTATTTGTCCTTTACGTCACTCTAGGTTACCATATAACAACTTCAGGTCACTTTTGACATTAAGTTTTGTTTAATTCTTGTTATTCCTGGTAAGGTATAGGATGGAAAATTTTCCAAATAGCCTAGACCTGCCCCAAATTAACAGGTTCCACAGTAGAAAGAATGAATTCTGATTGATATAAATTTATGTTTCAAAGTTTTTGTCTTACTTCCAGATAGAACATAAAGTACATGTAGGATTAAAGAAAATGTTACAAAGAGAAAACCTCTGTCCATCTTCTTATCTTAAACTCGACTTTAGAGTTAGCTGATACCAAGCATGGGATTAAAATTTAAGGATTTGAACCATAGATGCAGAACAATCAATACAACGTTTATGAATCAGGGCAAAATAAAAAATGGATGTAGAAAGGGCATAAACCGCCTTCTTTGAAATTTCTATTTCTTACTAGATGTTAACCCATACAACCTTTTAATTCCTGCTGTATTTCAACAGTGATTATATTTTTGTTTGTTTCCTTAAATACAGGTTATTGTCTTTAATAGCATCGTTGAAGGGAGACATTTCTCAGTATGGGATCTATCTCATAGCAGACTACATCAGTGGATTACAGAAGACAACACTGCCGTCACAGGTCAAGGTAAATCAGCTGAGACCTCTTTCATAGTCATCACTCATCAGTATAGGCTTTGAGCTAACATGTTTAACAAATTGATTACTTGTTTCAAGAATAAGGGCCATGAACTGGTGCTCCAACATTTGCTGGGCAACAATTGCTCAAGTCTTTATTTTGCGAAAATTATAAGTTTAGGGAAAATATTGCGTTTTGGGTTTAAGGTAAGCGTTGGAGTTAGTATAATGTTGGGTCCAGAGCTGAAGTTAGGTAGCGTGAGATGTATCTGCAGAGTAATTGTTGCTAGGGCATGTACTGAGCAACCTCACTATGAAAACCTATGAAAACTTTTATTACACCAAAAATCTGTCATTTTCTTCTTCTTGTGTAATATCTCTCTCTTGTTCTCTTTCCCTCCATTCTCATTTTGCATTATTTAAAACATCCTACTCTCTCTCTCTCCCATTTCTCCTCAGACACCTCTAGTGGGTGGAGTCTACAAGATAGTGGATGTTTGTGATGAAAAGACGCTGTCCCTTCTTAGCGTGACCCTACCAGTCTCACTCAAGGAGATATTCCGTTCCTTCTACGTCGACTACAAGAAACATCACAAGTACACTGGTCATGTGTAACTCTCCCAGTAATAATAATAATAATAGTTGGTTCTTGTATATCATTCATATCTGTCAGACTTGACACTCCTGGCGCTCCCGATTATTATCCTGGCTTTAGCATGACACATGGCATTTCAAGGTATTAATTCCTGCCAGGTACCCATTTAAATCACCTGGGTCGAGTGTGGCAAATGTAGATCAATGTCCTGCCGTAGGACATTAGTGCCGAGGCGGGGCTCAAACCGCAGACCTTGTAATTCACAGTCAGGTGATGTAACCAGTTGACCACGACACCTTTGTAGCTAACATCCTACATTAACTAGTGAAGATAGTATTGGATTTTTGTACAGCCATTTTGTCTACCACATAGTTGTGCTCCTTATATTCCTGCCATATGACTTAGAATAAAACCTTGCGGTTACCACTCCAGATAAAAAGAAGGCAGAAGAGGAGAGATGGTTCTCCAGTTCACTTGGGAGAACTATCCATTACAAATAACAATAAATAACGCAAAATATAGGTGAATGAATATGCATAATATAGACATTCTCATAAATGATTCAATGAAGCCTTTGGAGTTATATTTAACTTGTATTGAATGGAGGTATGTTCAATGTCTGTAATTATCTCAATTTATTAAGTACAGTGGTTGTTCTCATAATTTGATTAACATATTTGAAAATACAGCATTTCTGTGTAAAAACATACAAACAATAATTTTAAGCAATTGCATGTGAACATCATGTTATACTAATTAACACAAATGTTGGTTTTCCACTGTAACAGCCGTCTTGCAGGCAGGCAAGAAAATACATCATATTTATTCATAAATGGCGTGATTTTCTTGGATTTTGCACATACAATTTTTGACTACTTTCTACAAGCAGAAATCTTCAAATTGTTGTGTTATTGTTGAAACACAACAAAAGTTTGTTATCACATGATCAACTGATCTAATTGCAACCAGCACCTTTCATGGTAGTACTTGGCAAAAAGTACATTCGGTTTTGCCAACAGGATGTCTGACATTTGAACAAGTTGAGCTGCATGTTTTCATGCCATAGATTTTCATGCTCAAGATCTGGGGTTTGCTGCTGTGATTCATGTATTTAAATATGCTACACATATGTTCAAAGTAAAAATAAATTTCTATGTACAGTATACATAAAGGAAACACTTAAGAAATAATGTGAAATAATTGGTGATTCCATGAAAGTTGTCTGGACACTATTTTCCCTTTATTTTTTATTCCTGTATCATGAAATAAAAATGATGTATTATTCTAAATGTATACTGATTAATTACTGTTTTTGTTGTTGTATTCTTCTTTGCCTCTTAAAATTGCATTTTGTAAAATTGTATTAATCCTCTTCCTTTCCCCTCATTCCAGCTGTGGATTTATTCCCACTTCTTATTTTCTTTAGTATGTCATTTGTTGTATATCCAACAAGATCGCAACGATTTTTAAAACATCAAATCAAAGGCAATTTCAATACCCCATTGTACATCCAATAAAAATCATGTTTGGATTACGTAATAACTCATCGTCATGTTTGCATATTTTAATAGGTGATGCACCAGCCTATTGAAGTAGCCCAAGGTTGACATCTTTCAACGATAGTTTCTCTCTGTCTCTAGGGACTTTTAGATTAGCACAAAGACAACAGGTCTATGCTACGATCGACGTCCTTTTAATGCACTGCCTTGAATGGACGTCACACGTAAATCTAAAAGTCCCTATTCTCACCATGTTCTCATACTTCTCTCCCTTTCTCCCACTTCAAACTCCTTTTTACATCAGCTCTCCATCCTATTGCTGGCCTTGTAGCTTTCTTTCTCATCTATCTTGTTATCACTGCTACACTCATTCATCAAAACTTATATCCTGTCTCTTCCTGGCCCTCTCTCTTTCTTTCTTCTCTCATTACTTCTACCTTCTTTCCTTTATCATTGTTCCAGAACAAATATTTCTGTATCTAGTTTCAGGATACAGTAGTGTGGTAATAAATCAACAACAAATGACAGTCAAGTTTTAGTATAATAATCTGTCTCCCCCTCTCTCCACCTTCCTTCATCATTGTTCCATTTCTGTATCTCGTTTCAGGATACAGTTGATTGGTAATAAACATCTTTTTGACAATCAAATGAAACGAGTCAGTTCACGGAGTTTAAGTATACTACCGGTAATCTCTCTCTCTCTCTATCTCTGCTCTTTTTAAATAATGCACTGCAAAATGACAAGAAATAACTACAGAAAATATTTGCCATAATTAGCACATCAACTATATTTAATATCATATAATAAATTCATATAAATGTTTGTTAAATACAAAATGTGAGAACGGCAATCTGGTTAGTGTTAAATATTCAATAAAGCGCATAAAAATGGAAGAATCGTAGATATAAATATATGAATGGTCTGCAATTACAATGGTTCAATTCATAAACATAAATCTCAAAGTTCATACAATCTAAAATAATACATTTCTGCAAGCTAAAGTGCAATAACAAATCCATGAACATCAGCCAATGTACATCATGCATATACCCTGAGCAATGCTTCAAATACAGTCTCAAAACTGGGGAACATAAACTTATCGAAAGATGACTGCGTAAGTGCAAAATTTAAGAGCATCTTCAAAAATAAAGTCTCCTTTTACTGGAAAACATTACTTTAAACGAAAGAAGACTGTTGGACAACATTCAAACTTAAAATTCGAGTAAAAATCTTTGACAGATTAATAAATTGAAATTCATCAAAATGGGTTCTGTACGAGTACCGGTAGTACTAATCATATGCAATAAAATCAAATACTTTTGTCACTTTGATTGAACTTCTGTTTTTTAGAGTTTTGGAATAAGAGTGAGTTTTACCTCGAAATGCCAAGGTGAGGATACAGAAATATTGATGGGGGGAAAAAAAGAATCAATGAAAAAAAAGAGATGTACAGGCTAGAACGAAATTATCCCTACGTAATGCCAATAGTGTGAAAATGATGTTATCTTATTCCTCGTCACTTGCTTATTTCATGACAACAAATTTTGCATAAAATCAGTGAAAAATACATCATTTTTTCAAACAATAATACAACACACACTCCCGTTCTTGCATAAGCATTGTGACTGCCATCTACAACTAAAAATAGGACATAAATAATATTGTGCCAGAAAAAAATAGTGTGATTTGGCTAATACATGTACATTTGTCTAAAGAAGATATAGAAAATGTAAAATTTTCTCAACTAACACTTTTTCCCATCTGAAAGGGACATTACATGTACATCGTTTCTGTATAAAGGTATCTTATAATAATGTAACTGTACAAAACGTACACAGAATATAACAACTCTGTTAGAAAAAAACAAGCAAGTGCACATAATATAATTTACCAGAAATGGCAGCTACAGATATGCTCTATGAGAAATATATATTTATATATATACAACAAAAAGTTCTTTGGTAATTCATAAATTACAAGTCGTATATCTCAAATCTATTTTGCACTATCTACAAAACATTGTCACTATTTCAGAAGTTGTTCAATATGTGCAGGCAATGAATAATTTCTCTCATTTGAAAGAACAACCTAATTTGTATAAACTGCAATTAAAAGACAAAACAAAAGCACAATTTGCAGTAAAAAGAAGAAAGATGCCCCTACAACTAAATTAATTTTGTTTAAACACAGCATGATATATATAAGGCTTTGGAATTATAATAAAATACATTTCATCTATTTAAATGGTTCATGGTAATGAGAAAAATAAATCATATCAAATTAAGGCTAAATATTGATGATTTTTTTGTTTCAATTTCATAACTCCACAAAACATGATGAAGATAAAAATTAATTCAAGTATCCTTACAAATGTATGTATAATATATACACATATAAACTATGAAAACCAATCAAAACGACCTGAACATATCAAGATTGTCATCACTCATTTGGAAATTACCAACAATTTACTGTTTATCAAAAACTCAAATTATTTACAAATTTACTTCAATATTTTTTGGTCAGGGGACATAAGTTTGTTTGAAGACAGAGAGCATTAAATTGACTGAATAGAAAAGCAGATTGGCAGAAGAACTTGTGTAGTATTGACTTGTTAAACATTGGTTAATGAGAAGATCGTGGACCTTGGGAAAGAATTGTTCCTTTTTCAAATTAGGAGAATTATATACATGCAGCATTTAACGACTCATTTGTTCAAAAGCACAACCAAAAATGTACCATGTAGAAAACTTTTCTTGTATTTCAAAGATATCTTATGTCATGATAGTATGGAAATTGCCTTGGAACTGTTTGGAAGGGATTTTAAACAAATGTGGCCCTCAATTTCCTACCATCCTTGGAGATGACAACTGTTTCTTTACCTTGGTAACCCTCACCAGACCCTTCCCCGCCCTTAGCTCCACCGGAGGCACCAGCATCCAAGTTGTTGATGTTGCTATATGTTGCTTGGTTTCCACTGACAGGAGACTTGGGTACAGCACCCTGGGAGTTGGGTTGCCCCCTCGGTGGTTGAATGCTTGCGTAAGGCACTGGTCCTCGGTAGCCACGAGGTGCGGATATGGAGGCTGTGCTTGTTACCTGGGGGACATTACCTCTTGGCCCTGCCCATGTGGCCCCCTGACTAGGTCTTCCAGATGGACCACTACCTGGATTGACAGTTGAGGAACTCCAAGTGGCACTTTGCGTTGCGCCCTGTCGGTTGCCTTGGCCATAGGTTGGTGCTACCTGCGAGTGTTCACTGGACGTGAAGCCTGCATTTGATTGTCTGTTGGACATGCTGCTATGGTATGCAGGAGGAGGCTTGATGACTCTCTCCTTGGCAAGCACTTGAGTCACATCAGGTGGAGCTGGAGACACAGGAGACGCAGGAGACATGGGCAAGTCATCAATGTTGGTGGAAGAACCACCATATGAGCTACCATTGGGTGTGGTTGGAAGAGGGCAATAATTGGAGTAGCAATTGTTTGTCTCAACTTTGATGTCTGGGGTACTAACAGGGAGGGGCACGTGTGTGTTGTTGTTATTGGAGTAGGAGAGCTGGCCACTGGATATGCTTCTGGTGTATGCCTTGGAAACATACCCGTTGGCTTCCACGACAGGCTTTGGAGTCAAGTTATGGCCAGGGAGGGTGCTTCCAGAGCGGAAGGGGTGCAAAAAGGGGGTCTTCCTAACATCAGGGGTGCTCTGACTGCCCATCTTGGCAAACACAGCTGGGCGTGGCTGATTCACACCGATCGCGGGAGGAGGGGTGTAGTTCGGTAGGTCAGCCTGTATGGTGGTATCCATGTCTGCATTAGGAGGAGGAGGAAGATGAGACTCCGAGGTCGTTGATGTCAAGGTGGTATCTAGAAGGTTGGGTTGGTCCATGCTTCCAAATGAACTATTAAACTCCAGCGAGTATGCCGTGGTATTCTGACCATAGTCTGTAGAAGAGTCATTCCCGTTTACTTTACCATTACCATATGCCCGCGGACTCAACTTACTGTCGGGGGTTTCAAAAGAGCTTGTTCTCGACTGATACGAACTCGCCACCGATGGCCTCAGTTTGTCTGTATTCTGGGGATAGTTCACATTTGATCCTTGACCCCAAGATGTTTCTCGATAAGAACTGCTTACGACGGTATCATCAAACCGAACAACCGGACTGCGCGGGCTCCCGCTCCCAAACAGTGCATCTGCTTGATCCTGCGTTGGAAAAACACCATCCATGTAGGCATCATCATCGTCCCCCTTGATGATGCCTTGCCTCGGCGGTGTTGACTTAGGGCGTAGTTTCAGCGCCTCAATATTAATGGCCTTCAGCTCTCCCTGCTCCTGGTTTGGCTGTTTAGTAGCTGGTGCATTGGTCCGGTAAGGCTGGGCGAGGGCGCTCTTGGGACGACTGTCCACAGGCTTGGTAGAAGATGAGGAAGAGGTGGGGGCGGTGGTAGAGACTTTAAGGAAATCAGGGAGCTCTAAGTTGCGTAGTGTGAGGCCTCTCTGATCATCCAAGCGCTTGCCCTGAACCTTGGTTACCATAGCAATAAGATCTGCAGAAAATTGTGCAAATTGATGGAAAAATTTAAAGAAATTGTTTGTTACACAAATCAATGTCAGACATACACTTGCATTCCTTTAAATCATATATCAAATTATTCTAATCACAGAATATATCTGATTATCCCTTTATTGTCCTATCTGATTTTTTATGAGGTCTATAGCCCACTTTTACTTCTTTTTTTTTTCTTAATCAAATTTCATTAATGGGGTTATTGTGGGACGGTATAAATTTTTTTCATGAAGCTTATAAAATGTCCTTGTATTTAAATAAATTACACAAAAAAAAGGAATTCCATTCAGGCTAAATTGAACGTAAATCAGTCTTTACTTGAAATACTTTTTATATCATGATATTATAAAATTACACACAAGAGATCTAAAGCATTTGATCTTGGCTTAGCCTTCCATGTGATCGATCATTTCCATTACTAAAAATTTGAATAGTTCTTTAAATATAAACAAAGCTTGATTTATATGGTAACTGGCAATTCCTTTTTTTTGATATCACTTCATGCTTGCAATGAATAAATTCCATTTCAATTAATTATCCAATAGCTATACCATTAGACGAGTTGCTTTTTCGCTGCACATAAAATATATATTGCACCAATATGAGGGATATACACCAAAACTAAATCAAATGCTATTCTATTATATAATAAAAACAGAATATTCTAAATATAGATTATTTTCTTTCATAATTACCAGTAGCTAGTATACGTAAATATATTTTGTGAATTGTATTCTTTTTGTTGAAACTGCTATCTCACTATGAACATGACGGACAATGAAAGCGGACAAAATATACAGTTCATCATGTAGACAAAGGAACATCCCTTCACTGCTATTAGGTAAAAATGTGTAGAACATGTGTCACATGCATATTCACCTGTTCAACACATTTTTACATAGTAGCAGTGAAGGGATGTTCCTTTGTCTACCTGAGGAACTGTATATTTTGTTTCATTATCCGTCATGTTTGTAGTGTCTACTGACAAATACATGTAAGCCTATAACATTATAACTTAAGCAATAGTCTACAAAGATAAATAATTGGCATGAAATTCAGGCAGGAGTGATATATCGTTGCAAATAACTTAATCATAACTGAAATAAACTGCATGCTGAAGTTAAAAAGTCATTATCTGAAGAAAAGATTATAACAAAAAGCACATAATCAATGGGTTGGAACAATGTATAAAAAAAATAAAAATAAACAACATCATTTAAATTAATTGTGATATCAACAGAAGCCCCAAGGCCTAAATCATAGTTTGGTAACAAAATAAATTCATGTATTAGTACCTCTCCCAATTGGAAAGTGCAGGGAGTTCATAAGTAGTGTGCTATACAATTGCTTAAATAGGCTTCCTAATAAATCAATATTTATATAGCAACTATAACAAGAAAGTGATATAACTATCAAGTTACAGCTATGCATTCATGCTGCCTCATTGTTGCTCATTTCATTTCTAAATATCAAATTTAGAGTGCATTGACAAATGTCTTCATGTAGAAAAATGTTCTTTATTCCAGACATATAGTTTTTGGGATGCAGATATGGATGTAGAGCAGATACAAAATAGTGTGTTCCCAATCGCAAAATGTATGAGACCAACAGAAATTGAAATAAATCATAGTTAAATGAAAAACTGATGAATCAGGTAAATGTGCAATGGAAGTCTTTGTACCAATAACACTGTAGGAGACTAAAATCAGTTAAGATTTGATTAGGAAAACCCTCAAACTTAAAATATACATCAAAAAGAAAATTCAAAATAATCTTTTTCATTCTGCATATCCTAATTGATTCCCCATCCCCCCCCAAATAAAGATAAATAAATGAAATCATAAAAATTAGTAGATCATAAAGAAAAGTACAACATCTTCAAGTAGCTGTCAAAATAGCGGACTCATGTATCAGTAACTGGGATACATGTATAGACAAAGTACTGAGAATACATACATGAAGAGTTAATCTATTCTACATACATTGTGACATGCTGTTAGTAAAGAGCTAATGCAAGGATTAGCGGGAAAAAAAAGTACATGATAGATTAAAAGTTTTGAACTAAATGGTGTCTGGTGAACTGAAACTGAATAAAAATCAGACACCAAAACTAACTTTCAGGTATGATAAATGATTAATATATCCGCATGCAGTATCGTCGTATAAGAGTGCTTGATAATAACCAGCTATGTAACATAGTTATGAGAGTGGGCAAGGCAAGAGGGCTGCATGCAAGTGTCAGTTACAGTAATCAACGACGTGAATGATATACTGAGAGAATTCCTACCAATCATGCCAAGTAGAATATTTATGAGATGCCATTAGCATCATACATAGACTTCTGTACAATGAAACAAATATGAAAAGACAATCGAGACAAACAGAGTCAATCTGATAGAATTTATACTTTATCAATATACAACATGAAATACCACTATATGAATATTTCAACTTCTTAATCTCTAAACCATGTTTTGATGTGCATAAATCAATTAACACCAAAGGCAAAATTGAAAAATCATTTATCTTTTTGTTGATAGAGTTCAAGTTCTAACAGCCCAGAAGTAGACATTAACTAACAATCAAAATCTCATTTATAATATTCTGGTTTTAGATTTTTGGAAAGAAAGACAAAATGAATGTTAATAAGCTTTTCACACAGATGATAGAGATGATTAGGGTTCTGAATGCATGGTATTTGGAATACAATTCTCAAATACCAAGAGGAAAATAAGGAGAACCAAGTTAGTACTAGAGAGGAGAAAGAGGTGCAGAGGAATTCAGTAAGCTAGGATTAGCTGAGATTAGCTGAGACTGATTCTGGGCACCACCCCCTCCCCCTCTGAAACCATTCCCAAAGACAACGACCTCTCCCCTCCGAGTTGGGTTAGGTGATGGCTAAGAGGGGAGGGGGGGGGGGGGGGGGGGGGGGGNAGTTGTCCAGAACTAGCTGTCAAAGCAGTTGATTGTTATTCCCAAAGTTTGGAGAAATGGAAGAACAACAGTTGTCTTACAGTAAGTTTTTTTATTTGAAATTGAAACTTTCACACCAATTGTATAAGATGGAGGAAAATTAGAGAGAAAAAGGAGATATTGCTCATCAATAATATTACAAGAAATGTTCATCATGCATTGACAATGCCATCATTTCAAATCTGCCTAAGAGTATCTATCTAGTCTACCTGGAAGCAAGGTTAGTATCAGATGTATGACAGAGACCTACGAGAGAAAAGGTCCTATCAGTTTAGAAGTAGGATTTTTATATCTGTTAACATGCGATGATGACACACAGCATGCTTTCATATTCACAGATTATGCTCACTAGATATTTTCAACAAATCATCATCATATACCGACAATAGAACATTTTCGTAAAGTGATCAAATTTAATGTACAAATCTGTGCCTCGTTACAAATGATCTCATTCACCTGTTACAAACAACTGTAATTCAATTGTCAGAATGTGAATAGCATACATTTATTGTTGCTAGGTAGGACAAACATTATGGCTTGTTCTTCCTACCTGGCAACACATAAGGAATGCAAATGGTTCCTAACTATTGGAACACAATTATTTGTAACAGGTGAATGTAATAATTTGTATCCACTAAACAAAGATTTGTTCATTTAATTTGATTATATTATGAAAAAAGGCCCATCATGGAATTCCTTCTTGGGTATCATACTGGCCGAGGTTCACGGGTGTGGAATTAAAGCACCGAGCTTTGATCTAGAGGTTTTGTGTCATTGCAGATTAGCCAAAAGCTTTTGCCAGCAATGAAGGAGTTTTGGAAGCTCAATGTGTGATTGGATCAGTAGCCTTAGAGGAAACCTAGTTCAAAGGCCACCCAAACGATAAAGCCTCATACGTTCTGTACAACGCAGTGCCTGAAACAACCTGAAATAGAGAGGACATGTCACAGGGCCGAAAAGGAAGAAACTGCAGAAAACTAGCCCTTGGTTCTTGTAACAGGGATAGGGTTTATTTTAATGGATTAGCCTGAATAGAACCTTGGATATCTTGGAGCCCCATTCATTTTGTACAGTATGAATCCTGAAAGAGCAGCCTACCACTAAGAGATGACAGGGTCTACAATTACAGCTGGTATCCCTGGGGAGGGAGTGTTTCACAAAGATCCTAAGTTTAAATTATCTCTGAGTTGGACTTAACAATTGTGGAAAGCCGTAAGCATCTTTGAAAATATTTTGTAAAAGTTATTTTAAAAGTCATAAAATGTTGATTAAAATCATTCATATTTTCTATTATCATGGGAGATTTCATGTTCTTGAATTTTTGCTTT
>BEXV01001547.1:72454-84947 GCA_003118195.1 Hemicentrotus pulcherrimus
GGGGGGGGGGGGGGGAGGTGCGATTTTCAAATTTCTGGCGCACAAAAAAATAATGCTTACTACCCCTTCCCCGCTTATCCACCGGCTGGCTTTTTTGCCGCTGCACATATAAGTTAACCTTCAACCATTTCTAACCAAGGTATATATATATATGTACACGTTTAGGACATGCAATTTTATTATCAAACGCTGCCAGTCCCATCATTTATTGGTATTGTTTTGTTTCTTTACGGTCAACGCCTTTTGTAATCTTCCAAAAAGGTCAGTTTACAAATACTGTATAGAAACACAGCTATTAAAAGGGTCCTTATACAAAGAAAATGCGTTTTATGGAGCTACTTTACAACAAATGCCAGGAAGTGTACATAGATGAATTATAATGGACTAAATACAAATTATTATACCAGCATATAAAAACCACAGACACCACAAAAGCGGCCAAGCTCTTCTCTGTAAACAGCCCCGCCTACATCATGTGCTGACTCTTTAGCTACACCCCATCTCTTATTCTATTATATGCGACATTGCGTTCTCTTCATTGGCTTCCCATACACTATCGTATACAATTTAAAGTTCTTTTTTTTTGACATACACAATTCTCCATGGCCAAGCCGCTAAATATCTTTCAGATTTGATTTCTTTACGTTTTTCTAGTTCTTTTAGGCCTCTCTTGGCCAGTTTAAGTCCTTGCTGAAAACGCACATTTTTAATTCATGAAAAGTATTCTGCACTTGTTAGCCGGTCAAAGGAGGTGCACATCACCATCTTATTCCTTGTTTGGTTGACCTTATGTTTGAGATCATTAACAACATTATACGCATGATTTATTGAAGAAAGAACAGATTTATAATTTGTATGTTTATTGTAAGTTTTGGTTGGTAATTTTTAGTCAGACAATGGTGCGCTTAGAAACACCCGTATTAAGCGCCTAATAAATGTTGTGTATTATTATTATTATTATTATTATTGTTATTATTATTATATGCCAAATAGAAAGAACGAGAAAAGTAAAGGAATTTGGAGGGGAAAATTAAACAGGTCAGATCAACGTATGTTGTACAAGCTAAACAAAGTAACGTCATTGCTAGAAAACATGATTATGCAATAGGTATACGACTTTAAAAAAGTAAAGCACATTAAAGGCACACACAATCTAAATACATGTATGAGTAATATGAACGTAGATCTTTAATTTTGTTTTGTTCTACACATGCCATGTCCATATCAAACAGATTTTGTACATTAACATCTGGTACACGAAACTACAAATCTTATATTCTCCTTTCTGCAAGTGCCTTATATTAGTTGTCACACATGTCATAGGGCATCATAACGTTACGGGAAAAGTCTTCTACATTATGCAGTAAGGAATACCTGAATACCAAAGAAAAAAAATATACATGTATATTATTAAATTCGTTTTTCTTTTCGAGCCGCATAGTAAAGAAAAATGATGACATCTTATATCCAATCTACAGAAAAGTAGACATAAAGAAACACAGACAACCCCAAGAGTACGGCCATGTTGACATAAATGAAGATTTTAGCGCGTAGGTCCTGTTCGATTGACGATATACTACGGATACGCTTTTCCTCTTCGCGCACTTTTCGCTGACTCTCCTGGCTCTGAGCTCCGTAACCACAGAACCATCCGATAATGCGGGAGCAGCCATTCACCCGACGCTGCCCTTCAACGCCGACTTGGAGATCTGTTCCAAAATTATGATAAAAAGAGAACTATTATAACAACATATCAGAAAGAAGAGGGATATTCAGTTACCCTAAATAGTCATCAAACAATAACAACAAAATGTTTACTGGTTATAAAGCTAAATCCATAAATCGGTAAAAAAACGACTTTTGTTACTCTCTATACCAAAGTTCAAACTTATTGAAGATGAAAAAAGATACAATACTAGATGAGAATAAATCATACCTGTTATGAAACATTCATTACTTTACTGAATTGAGTATCATTTTCCTCTGGACCATTTATTTCATCTGCACTCCTCCACTTACGTGCTTGACTCGATAAAAAGTAAAGTGCTCAGGACAGAGGAATTGTTTAATTTTGCCGACTTTTTATCAAATTCAATTTTTTTAAAGAAAGCTAATGCTTTTATACATACATGTATACTCTTTAATATGCTCTGTAATTTCTTTAAATTCCCAATTAACTTCAGTAAGTTATATACACATGTATTTCACTAAACACTACGATTGTACTTACTATTTTCAACGTTCATAAGCACATGGAAAGCATGGAGGCATTTTCATTGATTTACGCAATATAAGAAATTACTTTGCTATAATTTAGTAAACGAATGACTATTCTTTGTCGATACCTGTTTTTAATAATCATTTTTCATCATTTTATGTATGATTGTTATCATGTTGCATCTTAATCATGATGCGCCTTAGTTTATTGATGCCCTGGATTATGACGTTTGTCTACTCGAAATGTTGCGTTTTCACTGATATTAAGGGATAGGGTATCTTTGCCTCAGATTCTAAACAAAATCCTGGATGTAGCTCAAAGACATGCTGCAATCATAATTGTAAACCGTTAGGTAAGTCAGGAATCCCATGACTTTTACAAGCCGATTGCCTGTCTGATTATCAAGATTATTATGATTGGAATTAGAAATATCAAAATATTAAGTGTTTGCCAAACGGTTTTAAACAGTTTTTTTTTTAGATATAACACTAAAGTCTACTGGGTAAAATGAGTATGGTAAAACCGGTCACTCAAAGATTATACTGCTTTGAAGCACTTCATAATAATTTTGAAACGCAATTTATAGGACTTCAATATTACGTCATATCACAAACACTTATAACACGTAAGGCCATGCATCTCAGATTTGTAAAACTGGAAATTGTAAAAGAAGCTGCAATTCGGCCATCTGGTCGCAAATGATTTCTTATCAATACACCTTTTTAAACTAAATAAATAATGAAATGAAAGTAAATACCAACATTATGCGAGTATGAAAGCGAATAGAGTCATGTTCATAGGGTATACATGTATATGCGATATATAAAAGCCGTTAAAAGCTAAAAGTTGAGCTGTGAAATTAAAAAGAAAGCATTATTTCTGTGAGCAGACTGACCATTGTTACTCTCGGGTTTCTTGTCTTCTAATTCTATCATCTTCTCTGCTTCTTCGATTTCGTCATCCTCCTCGAACTCCTCGTCGTGTCGTTTCTCTTTGCTGAAGCGTGTCCAGAATGTCGTACGAATTAACTAATGAGTCAAAGTAATAACCTTATTTTAGTTTTTAAAAATTGGTAATATTTATTTCTCATCACATTTATTCTCCAGTTATAGCCAAAGACAAAATATTAGACGAAGCAAGGGCACTGTTAGAGTTGTGGTAAGAAGCAAACAGAATATAAAACTAGCACTGTTGTAGTATCTTATAAGTTCAGGGAAGCAGAAGGAAAAGTTCTTTTTTGTTAAAATACAGTATGTAGTTTGCAGGGGCAGACCCAGGAATTTATTCCGGGGGGGCACACGGTGGGAAAGAGAACATATATATTTTTTCAGCCAGCCGCTGGAAAAGCGGGGGTGGGGGGGGNAGCCATTGGCATATTTGTTATTTTATTTTTGACCGGGGGGGGGGCACGTCCCTATTTTCAGTACATTTAGGGCGAATTTAGGGCTGATTTTAAAATATTTATTTGGCCGGGGGGGCACGTGCCCCCTGTGCCCCCCTCCCCCTGGATCCGCCACTGGTTTGTATGTGTAAAATAACAGCCCCCCCCATATATTATAAGAACTTGTTCTAACATATTTTTCCAGGGCTGTATTTCATTTGTTGATTCATTTATTTTCCATTTGTATGGTGGAACATCCTGATCAGGATTAGTATCGATCCAAAGAAGATGCGTGTAGGCCCATACTTAACAAAACGATTGAAGAACATATTTATATCAAATAGTTTATTTAAATACAAATTCAAAATGATAGCAAATAAAAAGTGTCAATGATAGCAAAAAAACATGTGTCAAGCCAATATGTATGGAAATTATTTCTTGATTTGTATATGATATATAGATATACTGTATATGATGGAATTTATTTTGAAAATAAAGAACCCTGTGGAAGGGGGGAAAAAAAAGAAAAAAAAAGTTGGCCTAATACACTAAAATGCCGGGTGAAGTTTGAGGTTCATTTATACATTTTAAACTATACAAAAACTATTTTTAGTTTTAGGTGGCCTGGTGATTCATATACTTTGAAATACTTTTAATGATCACCCCAATCGACAAAAGAAATCTATATCAGAGTGGAGGTGAGTTCCCTACCATTTCTCTCGGGAGAGGTTCGGTGAGAAGACTGATTACGATGTCGACCACGAGCACGATAAAGAAGAGGATCAAGTTGAAATAGAAGTAATGGATTCGGATGACCTTTGGCCGAGTGTCCTCCTCCCAGCAGAGGGGTTCGGGCCAGACGAAGTCGAACACCAGTCTGGTCAACCCGGTGATGGCCCCGGCGATCAGGCCCCAAAATGCTCCCTGGATAAGTTTAAGTTTAGATTACCATAGTGAAGAGCATACTTAGATACCATTGTAGTTTCATACATGAAAATTTGTGTTTTTGGATGAAGATTGCACTTCAGGTAGATATCAGGCCTACTGGTTTAAGTGCACTCAGGGTCTACTTGTTTCAAGACAATGTACTCGTTTCACACTAGACGTTGTCTTGTAACATCATGGTTATGTAATACTTTCGATCGTATAAATCCTGTTTACAATCGTTGTTTTAAAATGGTATGAACCCTGACTTTCAATCAGATATGATCTGTAAGCGTCTGGGCAAACTGAATGCTCAAACTTTCTCGAAATTGATATTATTGACCCATTATTGCATAAGGCATACCGCCATCCCCGGTCTGTCGAACAAGCGATAGAATTAATATTGTGCCTCATGAAGTGAAAGAATTGTTTTTTCAAGGTAGGCCTAAAAGTGTTCACTTTATTTGCAATACATAACGACTTAAATTTCACATGTATTACATAATAATTTGAAATAAGCACTTTGGCACTGTACTCACTACTTCGAGGGAGGGGATTATGTTTTAAAAGTAACTAAAGACATGCTGAAATCCTAATCAAATATAATGTTTTGTTTCATTTTTTTATTTTTGTATAATGAATACTTAGTAACAGGGATTTTTTTTAAGCAAAAACTTTTATTTCAACGAAAAACGCCTTTCGACAAAGTAATAAATATTCTTACAAACAAAACCATGTGATTTACTGGGTCGTACCTTTTCATTGGCCCGAGGCCATAGCAAGGCTAGGAGATAGACGGCGCATACAGCTGGGGTAATACGACCCTTGATCTGTACGAAGTAGCGTAGCAGGCCGTCACCACCTTGGAGGAACTCAATAGCTGGAATCCACAAGATACTTAGGACAGTGATGGCCACCACACAGACCCTGCATGAGAGAGCAATTATGATGTAATAATGATACTACTACTACTTCTACTACTACTTCTACTACTACTCCTACTACTACTACTACTACTACGACTACTATATACTGCTACTACTACTACTACTACTACTTCTTCTACTACTACTACTACTACTACTACTACTACTTATAGTTATACATCTACGACTACTACTTTGATCCTCTATGGTTATATGGATCCCAAGACTCTGCTGGGGCCTAAAGTAGCAAGCCATCACCACCTCGTAGGAACACATTAGTGGGAGTCCACAATATACTGATGATGATTGATGACAGTACTAATCGTCACCAGACAGACCCTGAGAGACATACGATTCAAATTGGTACTCACAGACCCTGATCTGCTCACGGGGCATAATGTGAGGGCGCCCTGTACTACAAGATTTGAAGCTATACAAAGGATTGATTGATTGATTGGTTTTATTCGCCAAGCCTCCAACAGTCCAACATACAACTATATAAAAGAATAACTGATCAAAATGTAGTCAGCTTGAACATGGTAACCCATGAAAGCTCTAGAGCTTATTTCCAGTGGGGTCCCCGACATACATGTACAAAATTAATAAGTTAAAATCATATTATTTACAGACATATAAGATTCTTGTTTTAAATTAACGATTGATAAGTTGATAATGATAATAACAACATTGAAATAATAAGGATAGAAATGATACTAAGTACAAGAAGAATAAGAAGACAAAGAAAAAGGAGAAGAAGAAGAAATGAGTGAACTATTGTAGCCCGTTGACATTGAGTAGGGTTGATAATCACAAACATGGATATAGTAAGCGATAATCATCTGGCCACAGCGATCATCTCTTTGTTAATAATGGAACTTTCTTTGACTCAGTTTCAGGAAGAAACAGAGACAGAACCTTTTCGTCCTGAGCAGTGAATATGTTCTATAGGCTTGTTGGATATGTTTGAAGAAACCTATGAGCGGCCCGATCAATTGTCAATTAAAAAATATACCTGTAGTTGCGTATACTTCACATACATAACGTTCCATACCTGCCCACAATCATCATCTCTCGAACTGAGGGGATTTTCTTGGAGAACTTGATTCTGAAGAAGGACCAGATATCGACGGTAAATAGGGTACTGATGCTGTTAAAGAATGACGTCAAGCTACTGACCACAGCCGATAACATCACAGCTAGCATGACTCCACGAAAACCTTTAAGAGTCAACGAATAATCATGCAAAGCTGAAATTAATTCATAATTCACAATAAAATGATCTTTTATAATGAGTTTTCAAGCGATTTTCATCCAAATATTCGAGTAGTCTTTTTATCTATATTGCGTACATGTATAATTGTGATGAATGTGTTGTTTTTAAAGCTTTATATTTCAATCGGGTTGTGATTCGATTTGCAATGATTTGTAATGATTATATTATTTTTTGCAATGGATGATCCTATTTCATGTTCCATTTCTATTCTGTAAACATTGTACAATTAATTCTTGCACTACCCCACTGTGTATTTAAATAAACCAAATTGAATTGACTTGAATTGCATGGAAAGGTTGCATTTATAACGGACGTCGGGCAAATATCATGCAGAATGTATTAATTTTAATGGTTTCTTTCGGCTTGAATTCTGGCGGGTTCGTTGATCCTTCAAGGGTAAAGTTCGAAAAGAGAGGGACATACACATCCGAAATTGCATTCATGAAATCAAGATGTAGAGTTTATTTGTAACTGTTGGATGTTTGTATGTTCGTTTACCGCACATTTATCATTAATAGAGTACGTTCATTTCTGGACCTTTTACTGGTGTACCGTTAATATTTATATCCCTTATTCTGATTGTTATTTGCTTAAGAATAAGGAAATGTGAACGGTGTTTACCTGAAGGTAAGAGATTCAAAACCAGGGAGGGAAAGGCGAAATTGGAGCACCCTTTCTCATTACCGCATGCTGCCAGACACGACTCGGGTGACGCACATGCTACTACGTCTGTATTGCGAGAAAGAATAAAAGGTTCATGGAAAGTTGGTTCAAGTTGGCTACGATATTAAATATGCTGACAAGTTTTGTGATCAAAATAGTCAAACAATAGTACAGCAAAATTATATATCTAACATACAGCGAAATGAAAACAGTGCATAATTAATTTTTAGGATTGCTTCCATGCACATTGGATACCTCTTAACTTTATCAAATGTGTATTTATCATCGAGACACTAATTTATGCCACGTATCGATATTTAAGAAAAACAATCATTTTCTTTACCGCTACAAAATTACCATGTGACGAATCTGTTTAGCGTGGAAAGAAAAAGGGTTACCGAATCAAAGAGATACAACTTTGCTGTCCGATTTAATTTTGTAATATATAAATAAGGTTGGTGTATTCCTGGGCCCCGTCTTACAAAGAATTGCGATCGATCGCAGTTTTGAAACAACGATTCTCATTGGTTGATAGTGCGCGTGCTTTACAATACGCGCATGTAACGATGATCTTGATAGGCCATTATCATGTTGAGATTGATCTCAACTCTTTGTAAGACGGGGCCCTGATTTAAGAAAATGTCATCTTATTAAATTATCCTTTGACAGATTTGAAAACCATTAAACAAAATAGCCCGAGGAATGCTATTTACATCAATGTACACCAATCATAGTTAGCAATACATCGTGAAAGTGAAGCTTTGTTGTTTTGGGGGCTTTGAAGAGTCGTAACAGACCTGTAAATAGAACTCTAGCGATCATTCCGGGGATGACGATCATGAAGAGAGGAAGGATTTTGGCATAGCCAGCGAATACGCATCCTCCCTGGGCATGTGAGAGACTCTTAGCTGCCAGTGTTCTTTGAACCATCACCTTCAATACAAATGTATGAACAATTCAATTCAATTCAAATTTCTTAATCATGCACAAATAACATGGCATTATAAAAAATCACTTTCCAGCTGTTTCGGCAAATATATATATAACATCAATTTATCAATGGATACATAATCAGGGATAAATGCAACACACAACTGAACATGAGGAAAAAAATGGTAGAGGCCTATCATAAGCATACATGTGCATAACTACAACAACAGTAGAACAGTAGTACCAGAGAGATAGAGGAAGAGAAAACTAGATATTTGGTGAAAACAGAAGGAAGGAACATAAGCAGAGAAAAAGAGATGAAGATATATGTATGTAGGCCCTACAGCACCAATGAAACCTTCTTTATATTTCTCAAATTTCTCTCTTAAGCACCAGTCCCATATAAAGCCGGACCCGCACGGACGAGTACGGACCACTCCGAACCATCCCGGACCATGGTCTGGGGTGATCCGGGGTGGTCCGGGATGTTTTGTTCAAAAAATCGCAACCGCCGACCGTCTCCCCGGACCTAACACGGTACCACTACGGACCGCCCCGGACCACCCCTGTGCCAACACGGTGCCAACACGGTGCCAAACACGGATGACACCGGACCATCCCGGTGCCAACACTGATAATCCCGGAACACCCCGGTGCCAACACGGATCGCCCCGGCAGAGCCCCGGATCATGACGGACCGCCCCTTGCTGGTCCAGGGTGATCCGTGTCGCCACCGTGATGAGTCCGGGATCATCCGTAGGGGCACCGGGATAATCCGGGGTCAATAACCCACTCCCGGACTGCCACGGATCAACACGGACCGCCCCGGCGCCACTACGGATGACCCCGGACCCAGCACGGTGGCTACACGGATCACCCTGGATCAAACTATTGTCCCGGACCTTCCCGGACCACCCCGGCAGTTTTTGACCGTCAAAAACATCCGGGGTCGACTCCCGGACCGCCCAGGACCATCCAGGACCACCCAGGACCACCCCGGTGCCAACACGGTGTCAACACGGACCGAATCCCGGATCAACCCGGATGGGGTCCGGGATGGTCCGGGACGGTCCGGAACGTATATGGGACTAAAGCTACAGTCCCATATACGTCCCGGACCCAGCACGGTGGCGACACGGGGCGTTCCGGGATGATCCGTGTTGGCACCGGGATGGTCCGGTGTCATCCGTGTTGGCACCGTGTTGGCACCGGGGTGGTCTGGGACGGTCCGTGGCGGCTCCGTGCTGGGTCTGGAATGATCTGTACTGCTGCCGAGGCTATGCCCGGACGGTCCGTAGTGGTACCGTGTTGGGTCCGGGGAGACGGTCGGCGGTTGCGATTTTTTGAACACAACATCCCGGACCATCCCGGATCACCCCAGACCATGGTCCGGGATGGTCCGGAGTGGTCCGTGCTCGTCCGTGCTGGTCCGGCTTTATATGGGACTGGGGCTTAACCAGTCCAAAGTCAGACAACGACATGGACAATAGAACCCGAATCCAATAGAATCTTTTAAAAAAACAGGTTAGTTCTTTGTTATTTAAAAGGATCCATTTTTTTCTATTGGGTTATCCAAAATCCTCGACAATTTCAGAAAATATTGATCCAGTATCTCTTCTTACGTAAAACAAATACTAGGTAATTTCGAGCTTTCATTTTTATAAAACAATTCTTTAAGATGTATTTTTGAGGGAAATTCCAGGTATTACATAAATCTTGATGGGACTCCCTAATAAAGAACAATCATCGCCTAAAAGACCCGGATATTTGGGTGATCTCACAGATATTAAATGATAAAACATTCTAAAACTATAGCGAACTCTAGCGTAAACTTAACAATTCTCTACTCTCAGTCTCTGATCTCGTACTCGTGCGAATTATGAGCTTGTAAACTCTTGCACTCCTGAAATTCACAGCTAAATCTAATCTAATCAAAAGAGACATAATGAAATGAATAGGGAGCATTCTCTTTAAGTTTTTTTTTTCTTCCAGTAAAACAGCGAAAATTTACAAGCCTTACAGTTTGTTTCATGAATAACTTGGGGGTTTCTTTTTTTGTCTCTTTTTTATAGCACACCTCTTTCTTTTTTCTTTGCATTTACCAAAATGGGGTGGGAAAATTACCTGAGTTTGGTAGACAAAAATTCAAGTCCTTTTCTTTATTTTGCTTATGTAATGATCCAGGGCACATGTTAGAAATGCCTCATTTTTGTTCTGTTACTAGTTGCAAAAGCATTTTTTTTTCAATCCCATCTGAAGTGAACTTTGTACAATCTTTAAATTTCTTCTTTAGAGAAATAAAAGTAATGTCACATTGTCTCTTAGCATTATTTGAGATTAATGTCTTTTTTTCCAGCTGTATGTACATGTAGGCCTATACATGAGCCTATTTTAAACAAAGCAAGAATGTAAACCAATAATTACATTAAATGCTTTTTTAAAATAGGAGAGTTCAGTAGTCTGTGTGGCAATTATGAGATCAGTATGTTTTTATATTCTTATATTCGTACCTGTTCGGCGCAAAAATATGTTATAGACGCCGTAGTCTGTCCGAGCAGAAATCCGATCCAGGGAAAATCCGAATTGTACGGATCGGCACTGCGAANCTTAATAGGCATTGTTGGCTGTATAGAGGGCGCAAGTAGCTATAAGTAGTACAGTGGGGCTTTAAAAAAACACAAACTGGCAAATAGACCTAGCCTTGCTCATAAATGGAAGTTGATGACTGTTTGCCATTACTTATTAGAATAGGCTTATATTTTGTTTATGACCTCATAAACGATAACTTTAATATTTAAACATGATTACAAATTTATGGATAGTGGAAAAAATATACTCCGGCGTATACTAACCTCTTTGAACCTGAATTCTTAGTTAGGCATATAATAGTGAATTCAAAATACAGCCTCATCCGGCATCGTTTGAGAGATGAATGTTATATTTCACTATTAGAACGGAACCCCGAAAACGTGGTGACAACTTTGTATAAATTCAAAGTAGACCATGCATTTGCGGGAAAGAGATTTTTTGCGCAATAAACCCCCTTCCCACTTTATCCAAAGTAGAATGAGAATTTGGTTGCTGTATATTTTTTCAAGCAGGCATATTGTCGAAGATTACATATCATCGGCATTAGCCCTATACAAAGAAAAGGCATCTCATTTTCACCATTTCAGGGAGATTTATTCAAAATATCAAACAATTTTTGTTTTCTAACATATCTAAAACGATTTATTGATTTAAAAAATAAAAATCGCGATTTTGACGACCGAACCTTATTAATTTTTTTTACTTTCATTTCTAATTTTATTTTACAAAGGAAAACACAATATTAATCAATTACAAATTAATAGAACATACTGAAGGTAAATAGTGGATCATTATTGAAATAGAGGATTTATTCAAACGAAGAGGGGAAACATTTAGAACGTATGAACATCAAACAAAGCTGCGGTAATACATCAATAAGGGTATTTAGTATTATAAATATCGTTACATTATTTCATCATGATATTCCCTAGTAACTCCATTGCTCCCCTCCTTAGTACCTAGAAAGTGTTAGAACAGTTTTGCGTTCACAGCTGTTAGAACATGTATTATGTTTAAAGTAGTCCAACTTACTCTTGACCATGAGAACGAGTCCACCAGCTATCATGATGAAAACCTGTACGGTATCAGTATACATCACAGCCGATAAACCACCTGCAGAAAATAATTGGGAGGAGAAAAAAATAGATCCACATTAGTTTATGTTAGTTTTTCAGAATATATAGTTTAGCGAAAATACAACGTTAGACGTATTGCCTATAATTTGATATAGATGATACCATATGTTTGAAATTAACACGGATTCTACTTTAAACCTACGCGTTTCAAAATGATTTGGGGCATCTGATTGATACTGATTTATGCAAAATGTATTTCTATTTCTGAGTAACGGATTCGACTTTTATAGTTTCAAGCACTCAGCAAAATGAAATAGCATATCATACATATTTAGAAACACAAATGTGATGAAAATGAAAAACTTGAGCAAACATTCTCCAACCGATACATACATATTTTCCGCGTATTCATGAGACTTTACAGAGCCCACTGTCTATGGAGTGCCAGGCGGCTGTTTTACTTTTTTGACGATTTTGTTTCCATTCACTTTTATTATTTATTTTTTTTGTTTG
>BEXV01001550.1:56640-100776 GCA_003118195.1 Hemicentrotus pulcherrimus
GGGGGGGGGGGGGGGGGGGGGTATTTAGCAGCTGTTTTTCATGCTTATCCAGCAAATAGTTAACCATCACAATACACAAAGTTGATAAACTTCTGGCTCTCAACAGATGAGCATTACAGAGTGACGTTCAAATGAATGAATGAATGAATGGTGGTGGTGGTTATTTTACCTGGCTGCTAAGAAAGCAAAAATGCTTGTAAGTAAGCAACCAGACGGCAGATGGCTTTAGGTCCTCTCCGAGGGACCTGGTAATGAGGATTAATGCCTTACCAAAGGGCACTAGCGCAGCGCATGGTTTCGAACCCGGTCACCGGATTACAAGACCACTGCTCTACCGACTTAGCTATCGCGCCTCTTGCAGATATCAGGTGAACATTGTGTACTGTTTATGTTGTGCTACCACTAGTACCAGTGCAATTCATGAATAATTGCATAAGAGGAAATCTGTTGACACTCCAAAATAGCAAGCAGATGTTCTTTGACATTCATTATGCAGATCTTTTGAGGAGGAGAAATTGAGGTTTGAAAGTGATGGTTCATTATTTATTGAGAGAATGTTGGCGATCGAAACAGAGTTAATGAATGTACATATGTACACTGTAGGTGTATGGACAGTCAGGTGAGATTGTTTTTAAAAGTTAAACATATACACAAATTTAAGAAAAGACGAGGGGGAAAAAAATAATAGTTGTAATTTTGTACTTCATTATGAAGTATGATAAGCCGTTATGTATTATGTACCATTTGCAGAAGTACATGTACATATAAAACAATTTCACTAATGGATTTAAAAGTTAATTTTGAAGCATACTAGCAGTTCTTGTCATGCAGTTCATTTTGCAGAATCTTGAGAAGTCAAAATGGCTTCTATAGCAGGTTATTTGAACACTGAGGACTCGTTCAGTCCCAGTTCTTCATACGACTCCAGCATATTGCCACAGGTATTCAGATGTTCTAGCTTATAGATTTGCTTTCATCAGAATAGAGTGCATTGCTCCTCCTTTTCTTTTTTTTCCCCTCTCATTTTTTATTAGCTAATTGTTTATGCCTTATGCTGTTTGCACATCAAAGCACAAAATGAGAAAGCTTTAGAATTTTCTCGTATTTTATACACAAAATATTATTGTTTTTTCACATTTTTTTTTCTTCCTGCTTTCCGTTTGTGTGCAAAGAATGTCCATTTCATTTAAAGTTAGTGCTTGTTGTTGTTTTAATAAATTTCTGCATACTTTTCTGTTAGTTGTCTGTTCAGTTAAATACATCGTAAATAAAAATAATTGGTACAAGCCTACACATTCTGAGGAAATATGTTCAAATAAAAGAAAGGGTCTACATGTATCTTGGCCAAAGTACAAATGTATAAATATGCTCCTGTCACATGCCCCTACAAAATACAAGACGGCATGTTGCTTTAGAAAAATTGTAAAATGATCTTACATGGATTGGGCCTTTAATATTGGTTTGTTGTCATTACCAAAGGGTTGAAATTCAATCAAAATTTTAACCATATTCTCCATGGTTGGTAGTAGTGTGGATTGATGATCAAGTTACATGTAAATACCTAACCTGTAGGCCAACAAAGAAACAAGGTTAATATTGTTCGTCCTCAGCATGTCATCTACACCCCAAGTGTGCCAGTAGGTAGAAATTGAAATCAATATTGGCACATATAGCCAGATTATTTTGAAGGGAAAGGGGAGAGGTTGTTCCTGGACCAAACTTGCTGACAAGTTATGCTACGGTCACAAAGGTTTTTACGAACGATAGTTTTATACAAATCTCCCTGTTTTTCCATTGTCTTCCCAAATTTCCATTGTCTGAAAATCGTTCGTACGGCGTTCGTGGCAGTTCGTAATGGCATTTACATGTATGACCGAAGCTTTAAGCTAACAATTCTTCAACAAGCAAAGACGAGTGAAAGCTGCATAAGTTGCTGCAAAAGCATCTCAACTTAAAGAAATGTGAGAAAATATTCATCTGGCCTTATGAACATGCATATTTAACCTGTAATTCCAATATGAGAATGCATAGTTTCCAATTGTGATGTTTTTTTTTGTGTGTGAATAGGCTCCATAACTGACTGTGCGACTATCTTGGCTATCTATTGTACATGTACATGTAAGAGATATGGGATATTTGAAACTGAAGTCCAAATTAAAATCATTACAGTGATGTCTTATTCTCAACCTTGGACTCAGCCATTTGGTATTAATCTTTAGCTACACTTGCTGAGATCGATATTGTACAAATTAGAAATAGGATTGAAATTGCAATTCTGCATGACATGATATCCTTGCAGAATATCATGTCATGTTTTCTATTGCATTCTCAAATCATGTTGAACGTGCTGACACTTCCTTGATCCATCTGAGAAAAAGTGAAATAGATATTTTATTCATGTTCAATATACAAGTATACAGTAGTTATATTTTCCAGCTATAAAGTCCAATAAATTTATGTACCGGGTAAGCAAAAGAAGAAACAGAAATTCAAAAAATATTTAGAGGTTAGATATCCATGCAGTATTGTATGTGTGGAATGCTGAGCAGAATAAAATAATTTGTTCAATAGATATTTAGAACTTTGAATCAAGTTAGAGGCTACAATCAAATACAATCCTTCTGAAAATGAATTTGAAAAGAATACGGTTTAAAATAAGAAAACAGTTAGATCAGAGTATAGTAAACAGTCAACAGAACTACTAACACTTGGTCATTGGTCAATATTTCACTAAAAATGACTCACAGGATCTCAATATTACATGTACACTGTAAGTGTAAATTGTGACATTGCAAAATAATTGCAGTTGGTCATTATTTCCTACCCTTAAAGGTACTATGTCCCATTTGCAGGCCAAAAAATGTAAAAGGTTAAATTCCAACGGCATTTGAAAGATAATACTAATTTAGAAAATGTCTTTAAGTGGGAAAATAATGACTACTAGTTGTGGAATCGACTTAAGAGGTATAGAGCCAGTAAGTCGTAGTCTAATTTTCAGACCGTTGTACCGAACGGTCGTATGTTTTATGCTGCGCAAAGCAGGGGAAAAAATACACAAGGGCTTGGGGCGAATTAGCCCTCGAAATGCCAAAAGAGCCCCCGAAAGTCATAAAAGTGCCCCCAAAATTTGCATAGAGTTCAATGCAAAACAAATTAAAGAGTGTTATTTTCATGCAAGCAAGCTTGAAAAAGTAGCCCCCAAATTTTTTTGAATAAATTTTTCCCTGGCGCAAAGATTCAATCAGTTCAATTTCGGCCATTACAAGAAGTGGGTTATAGACAAATACGGTACATGTAGCTCATGTGTACCCTTTACAGCTCATTTTATGTATGTTATTACTTATTACCAAAGAAGAAAAAAGCCAGTCATTCACTCAATAGTGTCTGACAGTGAGGTCTAGGAAGTAAACGAGTTTCCTTGCATAATTTGAATATTAGGACACTGCTAACATTTTAATTTCATGTATAGGACATACATGTACATGACATATTCATAATTCCTCTAAAAGTTCTACAGAATTTGATGTATAGTATCTTTAACTGACCGGTATGTTATGGTATTATTTTAAAAATGTTATACTTTATTTTAATCATGCAAAAGCATTCTCTAGTGAGTAAAAAAAACATTCAAGCAAAATATATTTTCTTCTGCAAAATTCAACATCTGTTTTTCTTTTATATGAAAAGTTTGTACTTTTCTTTAAAAATTGTTTCTTAGAGAAATGTTTTTACTTTGTTAATTTTCTTGTCATTTTGTCATTTTTCTTTATATTTTCCTTTGCATATACCCTTTTTATGTTATTTCATTATAATTATGAACTTTTCTTGTCTGTGGTTCTTCAAGTGTTCTACAGCTGTAGGCATGAATCACTGTAAATCTTGCAAACAATGTGAAAATCTGCAATGCTGCTTCTTTGATCTTGTTTTTATTTCTGAAATGTTTGCATAATGTAAAGGCATTCATCTAGATTGGCCACATGCATAGATCTGAAATGAATGAAATTGAGCTTATCGATTGTTGTAAGAGTAGAGCGCTATAGATAGAATAAAATTCTTTAGATGCCTAGCTATTCATTACATCTCTGGCTTGTAAGCATGATCGAAAAAAAATTCTATCGCTTTTTGTATCAGCATTTATATTATAATTAATACCACCAAACAGTATGTCATAGAGCTCAGATTGTACACTTTATTGATGAATTTATTTTGTGGGAATACTACTTATGTACAAGCACTGTGTGCAACTACTGTACATGTTTACATGTACACGTACTTCTGCTAAGAGTATAGAAGGGTGTGAACTAAAAGAGATTTAATGTCTTTATGGTTCTCAGTAAATGATCTTTTTGACAGTGAAATTTGTCCAAAATAAATAAACTTGTTAAAATAACTGGTCAGACATAATTATTTTAGATATACATGTATATGTATCTTTTTTTATCATGAACTATTGCAAAATGTGGTGCTAGCTAACATGTAATTTCCATTCATAACTACTGGTAGTGAAAATACATGTAAGTGTCTTAATTGCTCCAAAGTCAGAGAATCTTTCTCTCATTTCAATGTTTTGCCATTTTTGTGTCCAACTGCAAAAGCCATGGTTTAATAAAAATGACATTTGCCACTTGAGATAAAATGTACTCAAGTTTCTTTCTAAAAAAGAGCAAGATCGAACCCTGCCATTCATACTACACTTTTTTAAATGTGTGTTTCTAGCTTTCATTTCCAAAATTAGCAAATGTTGTTGCTTTGTAACAGCATGATAACCTGAGTTTTTTTTCTTTTTTGTGGAATACCGTAAGTGAATTCAGTGGTGTGTTAGTTGTTGTGGCCAAGTTTTTAGACCAAAGCAAAGATTTACCCCAGGGTAATTTAATATTCAATGCTTGTAGTATTGCATTCAAATGGAATTATTGCTGTATTGCAGTGTGTAATGACAAAATAGAATATTGTTCCATTGAGAAGATTACATTTAGGTCTTCTTGTATGTTTGCGCAAGCTGCAACATTCCATGAGGCTAATGTGCCAGGTTTGTGAACTCTCATCTCACCTTTAATGCTACTTTCAATGTATCACCGACTTAAGAGTGACATCTACTGCTGTGTTTGAAGGGAATGAAAGACTGTTCATACTAATTATTTTGTTATGAAAATTTTTATGTCACTCTGTAAAGTCTGTATCTCTCTGAATGCTTCTATTTGAAAAGAGGCCCAAAACTGGGTTGGACGACGCAAAACCACAATCATGTCTGTTAGCCCATGTAGTAGACTATGGTAAAGGAAAAGTTTTGTATGTAAGGTTAAGACTAGTAAAATGAATCAACTAAAAGTATTATAAACATTTCCCCAATAAGGGTAAACATGTAATGTGAACAGATTATTGAAATTGTTGTGAACTGTTTATTTTCTATACTTACATGTAGCAGGAAAGATACAAGGAATTGAGAGCTGACACAATGTACAATGGACAGAAGCAAACTATAGCCTCAACATCAGAACTGGGTAAGTTAAAGTTTTTACAAAACATTTGTCAAATATCTTTGCGAAGGAGAGGTGCTTAAAAAAAAGAAAATTATATGTATTGATATTATTTATGATAATTGTAATGAAAATTGATAAAATGATCATGATGAGAATTATAATTGTAATACTATCAGATAGAATCATATAATGTATATAATGATTTGATGACAAATGATCATGTTGATGATAACAATAGTGATGATAGTATAACAATAACAACAATGATAACCATTATAATGATAATTTGTACTGAGGAAGATCACAATGATGATGTTCAAACTCAGACATGAGTAATGTCAATATAAATACTGAAATGATATAAATAATCATAGTGATGTACTCTTTTATATTGTAGGTTTAACAATGAGATTGAGCTATAACTTGTTACCTGATGTTCATGGTGATGCAGTGAATGACGAGCTCTTAGAAACTCTCCGTCTGTCCTTACAAGAGGTCAGCAGACAGCGTCTACGCTCTATTCTCATCTCGTTCCGTCGTCAAGCCAATCAGGAAAATTGCCTGGCACTCAAAGATCTCATCAGTATACTTAATGAGAACAAGGTGAGCTGAGATTGCTACACGTTGATTGTTTAGAGCAATGTGGCCTTTACTGAATAGCTACGTTTGTAATTTCTTTATCACTTATTACTGTAAAACCAAAATAAATGCCATATTCATAGTTTTTAGCTTTTGATGGGAAGGTAAAATAAAGATTGATGCAATGAAATATATCATTACAAATTTGGTTTCCGATCGATAACTTCAGTAATGTTCGACAGATTTTAATGAAGTTTCATATAAAGGTACATGGTATCAAAATACAAGCTTAGTTCGATTTTGGAGTACGCAGTAGGTCAAAGGTCAAAGGTCATAGCTCATTGATTATGCGAAAAAATACACATCTGGTTTCTGATCGATAACTTTAGTAATGTTGACAGATTTTAATGAAATTTAATATTAAAGTACATGATATCATAATACAGGCTAAGTTCGATTTTGGAGTAGGTAGGTCAAAGGTCATAGCTCATTAAATATTTGAAAAAATATAATCACATAAACATATTTGTGACTTACACCCAGTAAATAAGATCGATTGATCGATCTGTATTGAAAAACAAGTCAGAAAAAATCTTGGAACCAGCTGGACTTGAACCTGCCATCTACTGCTAGCCAGGCAGCTACTCTACCACCAGGCCATCACTGGTCCATATGTTAATATAATTGAAATTTCTCCCAAGAAGCATACATTTATAAAACTTTAGTAATATGTTTGACTGATTTTAATGAAATTTAATATGAAGGTCACAAAATACATGTACAGCTTAAGTTCGATTTCTGAGTTTGTAGGTCAAAGGTGAAAGGTCATAGCTCATTAAATATGCAAAAAAACCTAATTATATGTGAAAACGTGGTTAACTTTCTTGCCTAGTAATATAATAGTATAGTCCAATGGAGGTAACTTGTTCTGACGTATATAGGCCACTTGTACCCTGCGAGGGGATGCTATGCTTTGCGTTGACTTGTGATAATGATGATAATAGCTATACACTGTATATATATATATATATATATATATAGGGTGTTTCCTTTAATGTCCTAAGCAATACTTGCATCAAGACTTTACTGCTTTCAGTGCATTCTTGTAGTTTGATCTTCCTTCCTTTGTTTGTTGTCTAGGTGAAACTACGAAGCCGTACAACAAAACTACTTCAGATAAAGTTCAAAAAGAAGCATGGGTTGGACTACGAAGCATTATGGAAAATTATGGTAGAAGCACAGTCAAGAACAGGTACAAATCAGAAATGTTTGTATTTGTAATGATAATTAAAAAAATTGTGTGCCGTTCCTTTTGAAACAGAAACTAGAGACACCATAAATTTGATTTACATGTGTATCAAAGCCCCTCTGTACTACTTGTAGCTACTTGCTCCCTCTATATAGAAAACAATGCCTAATCAGTGACCATTGGTCCTCCTTGATCCTCTTTTTCTTATGTTAATTGAGAGCTGAGTTGATGAGATAGCCACTTGTTGGTGACCACCCTGGGTGGTCTAATCCCTCCTAGCAAAATTATTACAGATGGCCTGTAATGCAGTTCTTGCTATGAAAACTGAAAAGGAGTGGTAATTTGACTCGATCATAAACTGATACACATCTAACATGATGTAAGAGCTATTGCTTAAACCAACAAAAAAGATTGTTTGTTGAAGCAATTGATACTTAAATGTATGGATCATGAATTACCTTGAAATACAGAAATAAGGAAAGTCCCATTGTAATCAAAATGCTTGTAATGAATACTGAGCACAATATCGCTATAATCAAATACTATCTATTAAATTATGCTTATCTATCCATTCTGTTTGGCTGCTATCAGCTTGCTATATCTGCCATAGCAGGAGGCTGCATGGATGCAGAATAAATCATAATCATGTACTTTTACTATTATGAACCTGACTCATTACTACTTAATCTTTTATTAAGCTTTTGTTGGCTGCTGATTATCATAAATATGGTTGCTACAGTGTTCTCAATAGTGAATTAAATTAGTTCGTAATAAATGGTTTGCTTGATTGGACCAGGTGATAATGATGATTCACAGCATTTGCATGGTGCCATATTTTTTGTTTAAAACAGCATTTAAAGGCGTAGGCTCCTCCAATGTAGTCAGTTATTTCAAATAAGTATGGTGAAATAGATCAGTTTTGATCATTTGAGGCATAGTTTGAAGCGTTAACAATTATCAATTTTTTTCCTTGGCATGAAATTATGCCTAGGAGAATTCATGTTTGTTATTCTCAAATATTATTAAAATATCATTATTTAACTCTAGGTCGAGACAGTGTACTAGCAATTCATGGTAACCGAGATGCTCAGGGAACATCAGGTAGCCACCTAAGTAGTGCGATCAGTGATGCCCAAGACAAGGAACTACTAACTAAGCTTCACAAGGTCCTAGAGACCAGTGATGGCTTTGATCTGCAGGAGATGAGGACTAAGTGTAAGAGCACTGATGTCACACAACATGGTCTGATTCCAAAGAAAAAGGTATATTTTGTTGTTGTTTGATCAATGTTTCATACAGGTGATTTTATGTTGTCCGATGATAAACAGTTTTTTTTTATTAATCCCTTTGATAATGATATGGTATGGCATCATTTCTAAATGGATCATTATACTTTTATCTGTATTAGCACTGTGGCAACCAAGACAATGCAAGACTTTTCAGCTGCTCTAGACAAGTGCAATTAACTGTCCCAATATGCACATTGTTTTGTGTATGCTGATTCAGGATGTTTTACTGAGTTATTACCATCTATGCAGGGTGCTTCCAAACAAGATGTTTTTCCTTGAATATTCTTTCAAATCCTTTTTTTTTTACATTCACCAATCATTGTAAAACATTGAAGCAAAAGTGAGAATGTGAATTAATCAAGGGTTTTACTTCCATTCTGTTAGCAGCAAATATTGAATTTATGTGTTTTGACAAAAAAAAAAGCTATTTCTTTCTTGTGAATCGAAAATAGGTACATACATTGCAAAGACTGTTTTTTATGTCAGATATCTAGCTAAATTCAACAATGAAGAAAGAAGGAAAATCCAGTCTTTTACCTCAGAAAGTTTGTTTTACATGTTTGAAATCACAGAATTGGTTAGTTAACACCTGAAGGAATTTAAATCTATGATTCACTGCTTTGTTTCAGGAAAAAGTCCTCAATCTGTATTAGCACTGAAATTTAAATTGTGACCTAGCTGACCCATTTTTGTGCAATGATTTCTTTTCTTGTAGCTTCGTATGATCTGCAGTGAGTATCACCTACCTGTTGTTGGACTTCTATTATCAACGCTAATGACTAGATGTGATGATGAAAAGAATGGAAACATCAGGTAGTTATTCTATTATTCTCATTATTTGTTGGTGGTAGTGTTTTTGTTCTTATTCTTGTTATTGATGTCCTAAATGTCATTATAATCTTTATTCCTTCCTCATCCCCATCCACATCATCAAGCTCATCCTCATCCTCATTAATTATGAAGCATCCCCTGTACCTGGGAATGGAAAGTGAATTTGATCACTCTGAGGATATCTCCTCCATATAACCAAGGTGGAGAGGGGCAGTAGAGAGGGTGTACACATGGCTTTCACCGTCTCTTGATTCATTTACAAAGCAGATTTATCTCAATAACATCCATGCATTTGAATGTTTGTTTTTGTTATTTTTAGCTGGCCAGAATTCATGTCTTTGCTGGAGAAAGCAGTTAATTTCAAGAACAGTGCTCCACCAACAGGCAGACCTAAATCAGTGGCATCATCACAGAAATTCATCTCTCTCTCGGGCAGTGTGAATGATAGTAATTGTGTGGTCAAGAATAACGCTAGTAAATCAGGTAGGTTTTCACTTAACTTTTAAATACCTCTGTCTAAAATATCATGTTATGTTGTATGTAGATTTGACAAATACAATAATGAAAATTTTCTCAGATCATTTCTCTTTCCTGCAATAGCAACCTCCTAGTATGGTAAGCTTAAATCATCATAAAAATAGGAGTAGATAATGTCAGAAGATGGGAGACAAGACAACTGATATGAGTAGCAGAATGGAAGAAAAATTATGTTGAAAGATAATAGGGCTTGGAAGATTAAAGACTGAGCCAATTAATGAAAGAAAAGGAGAGAGATTTCTTGCTGGTATTAAACTAATGAGAATACAATCTTGTTTTTCTTACAGAACCTGTGAAGAAGGAGAAATCTCCCCTCAAAAAGCAGAAGAGTGTGACCTTTGACTCCAAATCAAACCTGCCTTCTGTAGATAGCGGTGTGTCTCTTGCAGTAGGCCAAAGTTTTGAGACAATGGGTGATGAAGATATGGAGAATGACTTCCTGCGATCTGAACAGAGAAGAATCAGTGGCCCTTCAAGCGATTCCATGCAGTCAGCCACCACCAGACTTAGGCAAGAAGCATCTCTGAGCATCTCGGAGGTAACCAAGCTGAAGGCATGCAGTAAGGAGTCTATGCAGGAGAAGAAGCCCAAGGCGGATCTTTCAACACACTCTATCCCATCTCCGATGCAGTCATCGGGTATCACTAAGAAGCAGACTAGGCCATCTACAGGTAGAGTTCAGTCGGCTAAACCTAAACCAACCAACAACAGACCAACAAGCAGAGCAGCCCCACGTAGTGCTAAGAAGGTCAAGGTAGCAGAGGGCGTAGGAAAAGGTGAGTTTTCTTGCCTATCCAGTCACACATTTGTAGAGTGAGTCCTGTAAAAAACAAGATTTATTTGCAAAGAGAGTCCAAGCTAAAGCTAACTTGAAAGGCTGATTGAAAAGATAAAATTGTTGACATCCTAGCAATTTTTTTCAAGAAACATCAAATCTGACTTTATTTTCTCCACATCCTCCAGTCAAATCCTGACAGTTTATATCAGTGTGAATGCTCATTTACTGGCATAGATTTTAGCAATAAAAAGTAAAAATAATTAAGTAATATTGACTGCCTACATGCAGGGCAATATGACATATATCTCCCAAACCGAAGGTGAGGGTGATACATGACATGTCATATTGCCCTGAATTAGGCAGTCAATATTACTATTATTAACCACATCAAACATCTAGAGCAAACAAGAAACTTTTACTCACTTATACTCTTATATCATGTAAAATACAGTAGCCTACACTGGAAAGGGTTTCTAGTATGAAAAGTTGCAAAAACATCGTCCAACCAGCACTGTGCATCCAGTGCTTGACGAAATTTTTGACACACTGTAAACAGTGTGCCTTGTGTGATTATTACCTCACAATATGGTTGCGCAAAGTGCGCATTTTCTCATACGCGTAATAGATGCGCAGTGAAAATTACAAAATACCTATATATTGCTTCTACATTATTACCCACTAGTTTGAAATGCAATTTACCAATGACTTTTCTGGTCGGGCAATAATATTTGTTCGTGGTTTATTAACTCGCAAATTACAAACAAGAGACTCATCTCCATTTTATTTATCAATTAAGTTACATCATTGGTTCCATTGTTTGTCTTTTATAGCTTCTCCAAGAGGATCATCTGGGACAAGCGCAAAGAGCAAGGAAAAGATAGCTATGGTTGAGAAGGTTTATAGTCCAGAACCAGGAAAGGAAAACAAGACTATTAAAAGAGAAGAAGAATGCAAAGGTAATTCACTTAAATTATTCTTTCAGTGGGTCCCTATATTTAGATTCATTTTAAAATTGAATGAAAACTCTTCTATGATTCATGATGTTATTCTGTATAAAATATGCATCTTTAAAGTTTTGATAAGAACATTGTAATTCTTTCCAAAGTAAATAAATTGAAATATTTTTTTTTGTATTACAAAAATTTGTTTTATGGGTGCTCATCCATCTAATTTTTATTAAGTAGTGAATCAAAGGTAGTAGTACATCAAAGGAGCGCAACATGTGATTTTCTTTAAATGGGTTCTTTCAATATGTATTCCATATTGCCTCTGTCTTCGCGTGGGTGATTTTGGTCTTACGATTTTACCATAGTTGAAGCTGCATGCAAACGGTTATATGGCATTCAGTTGCGAGGCATAATCATGACATGTACACACAATATGCATTGTAGTGTTATATTAAACCTCTAAGAACATTCTTCTGTGTGTGTTTCTGTTTGTGTGTGTGTTAAAGTAGATGAGACTGTTTCCCTAAATCAGTCAAACAATTCCACTACTTCTGCTGATACAACCATAACTACTGCTGGAAACAGTGACAGTACTAAAGGTAGGATAATTCATTATCAAATGAAAAAGTCCAATTAAATTTTGTTTAAATATAAATTTAAAAGTGTTGTAGAGTTGCATGAAAGATATACTTAAAAAAAAATAGACTTGAAAATAATCAGCTCAAATGATATTGGGCATTATATGTAAGAAAATGATACAAGATAGGCATGATAGGAAAGAATGATGCACAGTCGTCAGGTGGTGTCATTTGACCGTTTAGATTGCCTACATTCTATGAAATAGGGGTTAATGCCTTTTGGAAAGACTGCATAGATACACATACAATACTAAAGTCTGTGATTCCCTAACAGAGAAAGATTTAAGTTGAATTCTATAAACTTATACATGATAGAAAATTAAAGAAGATTGTCTTCCTGTCCCTTTCAAAGATTTAGATCCTCAAAATGTGACTAGTGAGGAGCAAGACAGAAGCACAGAGAATCCAGAGGGTGACAGCATAACCCAGGGGGACCCAGAACAGACTTTAGAGCAGACATCTTCAAACTCCACCCTGCAAAAGAGTGCATCAAGCCCCAGCATTGCATCCACACAAATCAGTCATGTCTCACAGGACTCACAAGATTCTCATAGTTCATCGCAAGGTACGGTCAGATGATTAATTAACTATGTTTGTTTACAGGTAACAACAGTACATTTAATGTATTCAGTCCCAATATCACCAACACAAATCAGTCATGTCTCACAGAACTCTCATAGTGCAAACACATAACACATTCAAGCAATCAATGAACTTGTTAGCAATTAATGACTCTTCATCTCTTATTATAGGAGACAGCATTTTTTGCATTTAAATTCCTAAATCGCCTCTGCACAAATCAGTCTTACCTCACAGGAATTGCATATCAGGGAAACGTTTCATGAAACCAACTCCATGTCAAGGATTGTTGCTAAAGTTGTTGCTCATCTTGGCAAAGAAAGTTTTGTAAAACACTTAGCAAACAAGTTGAGCGATAGCGTTGAGATCTCGTTGATCTTGTAGTTTCAGGCCCCCGGTATACCTTCTTCCAAGTATACCCTCATTATCTCTGTCTGATAATAGCAAACAATGTTTTGTTATAAGTTTTCTCTTTTTTGTGTGCTGACAATGTGTCTCAACAAGGCTTAAGAATGAAGAGACATATGTACTGTGGGTTTTAATTCATGTTGTAGGTCATTTCCTGAGATTTCTATTATGGCAATAATGATAACAATTTGGCTCTCAGCAGAATGTATGATTAAGTTTCTAAACCTACCAGACGTTGATTCAAATCAAACATTGTTGACAGTTATTATTCAATGAATCTGTTTGAGCAGTGGTATTACCCAGTGCATAATTGTGACATTTACATTGGTCTTTCATGTTGTTTTAGCTGAGTAATTAAGTACCGGTATATGATGTTTAATAATCAGTGCATATGTCTTGTATTAGATCAGAGTGTTGAATCAGGAATAGCAAGTCAGGTTTCTCAAGACTTGTGCTCACTACAGTCCATACCAGGTACAACATTTGTCGATACTAAAAAGCAGCATCTAACATTTGTTAAGTTGAGGCTTGCTTTCAGCACATCATAATGATATCCCATTTTATCAAAAAGAACAATTTGCTTGAATGCTATTTGCATACTTTGCATACTTTACATGGAAGTTTAAGCACACACACACACACACACACAAAAAGAAGATTTGTGAGCTTAGCATTTTCCTTATAACATAAATATATAACTTTGGCAGGGTATTCAGTGATGATTTGTACTAACACATTTAGTGGAAGGCTTGTTGCTTTGTCCAACTATTTGAATGTGCATCAGACATATTAACAATTGTAAATTCTCAATGCTTACTTTATGCTTGCTTTCAATAATATTAACAATTCAGTATCTTTCTCTCTCTCTCTCTCTCTCTCTCTCTCTCTCTCTCGTCTCATTCTTTCATTTTCATTATGTCCATGTTTTCTCGCATATATCCCTTGGTACTTTTGTTTCATTCCATATATTGTTAAATGTTTGATGTTTTATCTGTATTTCAAACTATTTTCCCACTGTACCTTTAATGTGTTAATGCTTTCTGCCCTTTTCTTTGCTTCTATCCTCTGCTGATGAAATGATATGAATATTTCTATCTTCACCTATTTCTATCTCTTTTTCAATTTATATTTGCCTCTACATCTCCTTATGTTTATATTCTTTCTTGCATTCTATGTCCCATCTTTCTCTCTCTCTCTCTCTCTCTCTCTCTCTCTCTCTATTCATCTATCTCCATCTCTCTGTGTCCCTTGTTTCACTATTCTTCTGTCTCTTTCTCTCCCCTTTTCTTTACCTCTCTTTGTTCGTTGTATTATCTCCTCTCTCTGTTACCCACTGCCTGTGTGGCTTTCTGTCTATTTGTCTGTTTGTCCATTTGTCTCACTGTCTGTTTGTCCATCTTGCTCTCTTCCCTTCTGCTTGAATCTCCCCTTGAATCCCTTGCCCACTGTCTATCTTATTCGCACACCTGCAGCCTCTGACCAGCCTCTTATTACATCCAAAAAGCCAGCAGCAGACTCACGCTCTGTCCACTCCTTTGCTGGCAGCATGGGGGAGGACAAGAAGAGAAGCATGGGTTCCACTCTCATGCAGTCCTTCAAAAGCCTCATCAAGAGAGGCAAGAAAGAAGAAGAAGGAGAAGATGAAGAGGAAGAAGATGAGGAAATGGATGAAGAAGAAGAAGAGTTACTCATGCTTGGAGGAGGGGATGGAGAGGAGGATTATGATGAGGAGAAGTTTGATGATGTGGAATATGGTAAGATGGATAGAACAATATTTACATGCCGAGTACAGGACAAAGATGTTACATGTAAATGGCAAAAAACACCTTGAAACTCTCTCTAATGACAAAAGCAGCTAACAATCTTTGATATTCTAACATTGCTTGGGTACAAAGTTTGTGTGCTTGAAATTGACATTTGAAGGTACTTTTTTACCTGCATGATTTAAAAATATTGTTTGTTGAAATGTTTGTATTATTGATTCAGTACTGTCTCGAATATTCCAGAAGTATGAGTATTTTACTCAGTTTTCAGCTTAGATAAAATACTTAGCCAACATTGGTATTCAGGTATAGGTTATTGGCTAGTATTTTACCCTAAGCTTAAGACAGCTCCGTAGCAGACTTAAGCCAATTAATTTGGTAGTGTTGATTGGCAGACTTAAGGTTTCATTGAATTTCACAGTCATCACAAGCTGCGCACAATTATATTAGTGCAAATTTAATGCAGCTCTTTAGTTGCACATTATTTTGGATTGACGAGATGATGTCACAATGCTTGTCAGTAAAGTATTTTACCCTAAAGTCAGCTTGGTGAGTAATAAGCTTAGAGGTGATCTGAATATAAGTTAAGACATATTACTTTAAAAGCCAAGTCATGAATTGAATACCAGTCCTTATAACCATGCACAAAATTGAGTAAAGTTGATATTATAACGTATGCGTAATGAGACTGCAGTTTGCATCAGTCATTTTCATATTCAGGGTCTTTGATAAGGTTGCTAGCTAACACATCATTCATGCAAAATGCTTGGTGGACAGTTAAGAAAAATCATCCTTCATCTGTAAATCTTCAATTCAACAAAAAGTACAGTCCATTCAGTTTTTGTAATCATTAATTGTATAGTGTTTTTGTTTTTAAAACATTGTAAGCAGTTACGCATTTTATTAGTCTCTTTTTTGCCAAAATATGAATAGGTCCTTCATCTGTTTATTTTAACTAAATCAAATTTGAATAATAGGACAAGAAAATTCTAGTAGTATTTTTTCTGTTTAATTTGTTGAAATGCATTAGCAATGAAATTATTGAAGGAGACTTTGCCTGACAATTAATATGAAATACTTTCATCCAGAATTTGAAGTAAATATGATTTGCCTTTTACAGAAACTGAAGATTTGGGAGCAGAAGATCAGAATGAGCTTGAGAAAGAGCCTGAGGAAGCTGCAGATAAAGAGAGTATGGTGACCCAAAATCCCAAGCCTCAGGTCAATAAACTAGAGGTCATAGTTCAAGGGAAGGAGGTCACGTATTACATACCCGACAAATATTCAAAGACACACTGTGTTCCTGATCCACCAAATGCAGACTTACAACTTGACTGGGTGTAAGTTAATCTCAAGTGACATAAACTTTGGATTTAGGATTTATAATTCTCTGGATCATGTATGATTACATATATATATATATATATATACATGTATATGTCTTTAATACAACCACATGTAGGAGATAATACATGTAGTAAATACCTATGCCAAGAGTAGAGTGACTGGTTCAGGATTTCAGCACATTTTACTGTTACATGTAATTACATGATCATTGTTTGATTAACATAAAAGTTAAATTAGTGAGCTTCCATATATAACTCATCATTATTCACAATTGTGTTTCACAATTTATCACACACGTTTACTTGCTTGAAAAGAATTTGCATCCCCTTTTTAAAAGAAATATTAGGGACAATTCATGAAGAAGAGAATTCACTTGCTTATATGCCAGTTTAATTTAGGTAGGTAAATATACATGTGTGGTTGTCATTCTTGTTACTAGGTATGGCTATCGTGGGAATGACTGCAGAGGAAATCTATTTGAGGTGTCTGATGGAGCAGAGATCCTCTACTTCATGTCTAACATCGCTATTGTGTATAACCCAACACTCATTACTCAAAGGCACTACACCAAACATACAGCAGAAATTCGCAGGTTAGTGGATATGTAGTAGCACACATTGAATTGAATTGATTTATTGTCCATAACAAATGGAAATTCATTGTTCACTGGTATATGTGTGTTACAAAGATATGTACAAAATTAGACAGATTATAAAACATAATAACAACATAAACTCAATGGCGTTTCATCTAAGAATACAATCTGATTACTTGCATAGAAATGGAGGAAAACAAAAATAAGGTACAATGTCTACATGGCTTGTCCTCGTTTTACCATACTGTTGAACATGTGAATCGAATCCGGCACAAAACTGCGTCTGAAGCGTTCCCGCCTAGTGCGGGGAACGCAGAGACGTATTCCTGATCGATTAAAATTATAATTACGGAACAAAGGATGTGATCGGTCTTTCATAATATGTGTTACCTTCAGCAATTTACGATCAACATATATACTTTCTAAACTGGGCAATTCCAAACCGATGATGCGCTGAGCAATTTTCCTTATTCTTTCACTTTTATTTTTGCTAGCACGTGTTCCATTACCAAAGTAACAAATGAGATTGAATGTCAAGATGGACTGAATGATTGATTTATAGAACAGAACAAGAAGTGTATTTTCTATGTGGAGTTTCTTAATTTGTCTGAGGAAGTAAAGCCTTTGATTTGCTTTCTTCTGAATAATGTTGACATTTTTTGACCAATCCAATTTACATGATATAGTTGTGCCAAGATATTTGTACTCGCTAACCTGCTCGACTACGGAATCATGAATACAAAGGGGTGCATGATCCACTACAGTTCTCTTACGAAAATCTATAATAAGCAGGAAGTTTTCTCACTTAAATTGTTTGCTAAAAAAAACATTAAGGCTCTGAAAGTGTTTTCACATCAGCTGTTCAGAGCAGTCAATCAGGTATAAAACAGAACTCTAATTAGCTCCTTATCTCACTCTAGGGGTATTGGTTAACGGATAATATTCATGCACTCACTTCAAAATTTAAACTGATTTTAGTCAAATGAAGAAAAAAAAATAGGTTAGCTGTAATACTGATTTTACTAACAGTTGAATGCACAGTACATAGTGTGCAACATGTAGGTATATGGGCCTGTTATCTCCAGGTTGATTATCTTAGTATGATAAAATGTGTAGGAAAAAAAACAGGTTAACATTCTAAAAAACAGATAGAAAATAAGCTAGTCTGTAACCATCACTGATCTCTAGACTTGGCAAGGAAAGCTGAATATGAATAACAATTGACAAAATTCTATAGTATGATTTAGAAGTTTATCTAGATGTATGATGCTCCACTAATACTACAACAGTTTGCATGATGTTAGAATTGTGTTACAGCTATCGCATTGATGACATTTAATTAAGAATCAAATTGTCAAAACCAGTAAGTTCTTTGCATTAATATTCAAAGCGATTGTCAATCTTATGTTGTAGCATGCATGTGCATCCAGATAACATCACTGTGGCAACTGGGCAAGCAAAGGGAATAACAGGGGCAGAAGTCAAGGTAATTGTTATTATTTTCTCTGTTTGAAGGGGTTGGATTACAGGAATACATTTGATCTTTCTATTAAGAAATTTAGTCAAAGAGTAACCCAATCATTACTTTCATTTTGTGTTTTTAAATTGGCACTCACTAGATTGAGAATGCTTGTTGTTATATTCATGTGTACATGTACATGCTCTTTTGTTAACATAAAGGAAACTTGCTTATAACAAAAGTCCTCTTTAGCATGTTCCAGTTCAATAACTCCTGTGTAAATGATTGCGTGTTATGAAATGTTATCACTTTTCATTGCAATGATTGTTATCCATACATATAACTCCAAAGAAGTTATAATCAATATGGTAGGCATATTCTTCTTTTCCCCAATGCCTCCAATTTAACTTCTTTTTACTTTGTATTCAATTTGTATTATATTTGATAAATATTTGTTATTATGTTTTTCCATGTTTGATTGTAAAATTTTTTATTTAAAGGTAAAGACCAGTTTTGGAAATGCCCCGCTCTCAAAAAATGAAATGGATCTAAGCTCTTATTACCAATCATGTGAAAGAATATGTTTTGACTAATACGTGATGATACACATTTTGCCGGGAAACTGCCTACTAATTGATATATTTGGTAAATTATTATATCTATCCGGACTGGATAGATGTAGTAGGGTAGTCCCATATACATCTTTCTATGCACAGTGCTTGTAACTTTATCAAGACTGGGCCAAATTTGTTATCATTTCGATGATTCCAGATATACTAGATGATCACCCTTTACTGATCGATTCCATAACGTTTCTTTCACAATGCAATCACATGACAGCAACTGGCCTATACCTTCAATGATAATCATTGCAAATTTTACATATACTGTTGCTCATAAATTACTAGGCTTCTTTTCATGAAATGATTGTGACAATATAATTTATTCTTAATAAATCAATTTGTTATCTTTTCAGAACTGTATTGAAACTGGAGAGTCATGGATATGGATAAATAAAGCTCTGAGAAGATGTAACCTTTATTTATAATTTAAAAATATAAAAGAAATATATTGTAACAAACATTTCATGAAAAGAGGCAAGAAAATGTTCCAACTTTATGGGCGACAGTGTCATGTGTATCATGCACTAATCATGATTGAATTTTCATACTAGTATCATATAGAGCTTATGAATATGGATAAGCAGGATTTTTTAGGAATTGATTTGTCTGATTTTAATTGAGTGATTTTGATTTCTTTAATTTCTACAGCCTGTGGTTCACTTATGGAAGGTGGATACACTAGATACTCTGATGGTCTTTAATGATGACTTTGAGAATGCCATCATATGCCTGGCTTTTTCACCACTGCAAGTATGTTTGTATTGCCATAATGTTTATGTTTATATGTTGTAAAAGTAGAAACAAAATTTTTATATAACTCTAAATTTGTGTGATTCTCGATTGCCAAGAATTTGTGAAAGTTGTTGCTTAACAGTTGTCATTGTGTCCAGGACATTACTTGAGACACTTTGGCCTTAAAATGCAGGGAGAGATCAGGTGAACATTGGCCTAAAAATTTCAACTTCAAACCTCCAAAATTTTGAAATCTAAACATAGGCCAGATATATACATACCATATAGATTGTAATCTGGACTCTCTGTGGGAAAAAGTGTGGAGCCCCTATTAAGATCATTGTTTGGCAATCAACGATGACAAAGAACCAGAAACTAGTGACAAGGTAAAGCAAATGTTGTCATTGTCTTTGGTGCGTAAAGAGAAACTCCAGTACTGGTTAAAAAAAAAAAAATTTTCACAGAATCAAACGAAACGTACACTGAATGTTCAAGATTACAAATAAATGACATGTGCCAAACAATTTTGGAAGAAAATGTATACTAGCTGAGTAATGAGCATAGAAAGACAAGGAAATCAAGGTAGTACAAATCCCGACACCATGTGTGTTGTCCCATATATAGCTTTCTGTGTACAGTGCTTGTTACTTTACCAAGACTCGGTCAAATTTATTATGATTTTGATGACTCCAGACCCTTGCAGTGCACACCAATACTTACATGCTACATGATCAACTGTTTCTGATCCTTTCCACACCTTTTCTTTCACAATGCAATCGCATTACCAGTACTAAAGTTTAGCTTTAACGGACTAGTGCTTTTGGTTTGCATTGAAGTATGACTACCCATGAGTGGGGGTAGACAAGAACATTGTATGCAGTGAATACGGTATATGTGATTCCGTGATGAGGACGCAACCATTTGACTCAAGAGGAACACTGATATACTTTTGTTAGTCAGTAAATTTAATGTACCTGAAAAATAAATGTTGATGCTTTCCAAAAATGCTTCTTTTTTTTATGTCACTTTTATTTGTGAGATTTGCTGTATCTAAAAGTAATGTAAAAAGATTTAACTCTCATCTCTTTTCATCATTTTAATCAATGAAGTTTATCAATTATTTTAGCATTGTACATTAATTATTCAAATATTATATTCTTTTATATTTTTCAATCAGGACTACCTTTTAGCAGTTGATCAGAGCAGTAAAAAAACACTATCAATTTGGAATTACAAGACCAGCAAAAGAGTGACATCAAGTTTTGTAAGTGACCAAACAATAACTTTTGAAATCATGTTTTGTTGATTACAGAACATTATTACAGTTATCTGAATGTAATTCTAAAAATTCTTGAAAGTTTTCTTGTGAAGATAATAGAGCGCTTAAATTCTTGTAAGTTGGTATTCTCGAAAAAACTAGCAGTCTATTATCTCTGGAAGGACCACCTCTATTTCATCTTTGATACATTTAGAGACATATCCAATTAATGTAATTAGGTCAACCAATAGGAGCTCTAAGATAAGGGTAAAGGATGCACTATTCTTGTATATTAATTTTGGGCGTAATTGATAAATTACCCGTTTTACATGCACTATACGCTAGCATGCTATAAACTGCAATTAAAAATTTTAAAAATGGTTCCTCCTCCCACACTCGAATTAGATCACGTATTGATGTGAAATGGTCAAAAACCAGTCTGTAGTTCTCAGAGAGAAATGTTTCCTCTGTGAGATCTTGAGTCACACAGATCCTCCTTGCTGAACATACAAGCATGTACTGCTGATGCTGAGCTGGAAAAATTTACCCCCATCATGAGACACAACAGCATCTACCCTGTTGTAAATATTCTTGTAATTACCATGGTAGATTAGATAACTTAAAGGATGCATAAATTTTCAGAACACCCTTATCTCGTGATATTATCTTGTACGCATTATGTTAATAAGGATTACTTGCCATTTTATCTCCTATGCATGTTAAGCTCAAATATTTGAGTGCGCGAGGTAAAGAAATGAGAGAAAAGTTAAAAGAAAAGTTATAAGAATTTTCAGAATACCAATTTTGTTAAAGTGATAAAGATATTTTACAAAAATATTTGAGATACAAGAGTTTACAGAATACTGCCCCTAGTGTATATTCTCCAGTTCAAATATGGTTATCCTGTTTGATTGTTAATTGAATGAGAAATTCTGTACTCCATTAAACAGTTCACTCATTCAAGTAAAACTTCTCCATGCATTGAATAACAGGTTTAGTCATTGTTAGTTAATATATTGTTCCATTGATTCATTGATTGGATTTGGAAATATAGATTAATACACTTTCTTCACCTGTCTGCATGGTCCCTGAGTTGCCTCACATGCAATTTTGCACAGAAACAATAGGCACCTATTGGGGGAAAGATTACTTTGTGCAACATATGGCATTGCAAAATTACCTAATGCTGGTCTTAGTTATCTCCATTGCAAAACTTTTAATACTGGTATAGATTAATCTTGCACTGAAAACCTTTGAATAATCTTGAAACATTTAGTATATCCCATGATAAAAATGATGTGGCTTATGGAGATCAATTGTATGTCATCTAAAGAGTTCAATAAGTCGTTTAGGTTACTTGATATAGAGGATATAGCCAGCAAATCAAATCATTTAAAAATACAACTAGTTGCCTCAGTGATTACTTTGTTAATATGATTAACAGCTGCCAATCAATTTTAAAATCAGGATCCCTACATATTTTTAATAGTTAAATAATGCAGCAGAAAATTTTTCATCCAAGGAACTGTATATAATTATTAGCATTCGCTGAGTATATCTACTAGTTTCTTGTTGAATAAACTAAACCATTGTTGTGCCATTTTTGAGCCATTTTGTGCCATTTTTGTGCCATTTTTTGTGCCATTCCACTGCACTACCGTATGTTCAGTAAGCTTTCAACCCAAGGATGCCAATAGATTGATCATCATTGGTAGAGAGCATCTGCTCATTTTTGTTGGTTTCATCCTTTTGAAAATAAAGATAGTTTTTAGCCTTTCTGTTTGCCTCTTTAGTTGAACACAACGGTGGTATGTCAGGCAAGCTTCCATCCCAAGGATCCCAATAAGATAGTTAGCATTGGTAGAGAACATCTAGTCTTCTGGGAGCTCAAGAATGGTGTAGAAGATGGAGTAGAGATGAATATTGAACAGACTATGGCAGCAAACTTTGAGGTCAGTTGAAATATAGTTTATATATACATTATACATACATTATACTGGTATATGTTTTGATCAGTGATACTGGTTGAGTAGTCTGTTTTTGAAGAAAAAAGTAATCATACCAGAACCAAATAGAATTTGAATCAGTTGATATAAATTGGAGAAAAAAAATTGAATATCAATTTAAAATTGAATAAAACTGAAATTGATGAAAATGAGTTAAATGAATAAATAATACAATCACAAAGACTTCAAATCCGCTTTTTAACTAGCTCAATGCTCACATATTAGAGAGGTGGAGCTGTACAATGATATGTAATCCAAACATGAACAGGGTAGGTAAAGATGCTGTGAGTTGTTGAAAGAATTGAACAGAATGGAAATGAAATGATTTGAAATGAATCAAAATAAATTGAAGTAAATTAAAAAAAAAGTCAGAATGATGTTAAACATTGAAAGAATTGAAATGAAATTAACTGAAAGAAATGGTAATTGAAATGATTAAATTGGAATGCTTGGAATTGAATGGAATTGAATGGAATTGCAATTACATTGAGTTGACAAGAACAAATTGATATGAGTTGTAATGTTTTTTATTGATTGATAAGTGTTTCTTTTTACTGCATGTGTACCACAGAACAACATGAAAGCGAAGTATGTGATCAGTATGTCATTCCGTGCCAATGGTGATCTAGTAACTGGAGATTCTAATGGGACTATCTATGTCTGGCCATCTGGTGGTAACACTATCTCACACACTATCAATCATGCTCATGAGGTTTGTATTATTTACAGTCTTTTATGCCTTGGTGTAATGCTGAGCTAATAATTTCCAAAGTCTGTGGAAGCACATATCGTAATGTGATATGAGCAATACAAAAATAATGACAGAAGCTAACCTGAACCTAAACTAAGACCCTGATTGCATCCTAAACCTAATCATATATGTTTGATGAAATGATTCTGAGACAAAGTGTTGAAGGAGCAAATGTCAGATCACTTGCTATGCATGTGTCTACTCAGTGTAGTTTCAAAGTGAATATAGCAGCTGTCTTGAAATATGCTCTCGAAAGGTATTTCTTGGTCCTCTTTTGGGTTCTACAAAAAATGTGAAGTTTGAAATCTTCAACATACTATTGTATTGTATTGTTGGGAGAAAAATCATGATAGACAATCAGCCAATATACATAAAAATCACATTGGTATGGGTTTTAGGACTTCAGCCTTGTACGCAAAATCAATACCTCTTTGCTGTAAAGTATAGTATGTTCAGACAGGGAAGGTGCATTCTGTTTAATGGATGTTTGTTATTTTTGTAATATATTGTATTGTAAATGTAAATTGTAATTATAAATGCATTTTACATACAAAGTTTTTATAAAGACAGTAAAGATATTACTAAAATGCAGATTGCCCAAAATGTTCTTTGTTACATTAATTGTTCCTTACTTCTTGTAATGTCATTCTTCAGAATTTTGTGGGAGTTTGTTCGCAAATTTTAATTGTCAAATACTGAATTCTGATTTTGTTCTTCCTAACAGGGTCCAGTGTTCACTTTACAGATGATAGGTAAGACTGTGGTATCAGGTGGTCGGGATGGATTCATGAGATCCTGGACATTAGCAGGAAAAGGTGCAGACTCTAATGGTAAACTACAGGTGAGTGAGGATAACATGATCATCTGGTGACATACAGAAATACATCATTACTGTAAAACCAAATAGTTTTGCAACTTTGGCAAATTGTTAAAAGGAGCCTTGTTCAATAACAAAATACTTTCATAAAAATGACAACAAAAATAACAATGTGAATTTTGATAGTCATGGTTAGAATATATCATTGAAGCATACTTGTTTCAGGTTTTTGCAGTTCTTTCCATACTTGCGATAAAAATATTGTAATTGATGGATGATGAATCCGGGGATCTATTGCCCTTCATGCGATTTTTATTCAAGTTTCCCAAACTTACCTATTGAAGCAGATACCTAATTTCTTCTTATTTAATCAAACAAAAGTGCAATAAATGACTGTTTTTGTGAAGGAATGTAAATTAACTACTACTTTTTGCTGAAAACTGCAGATACCAAAGCAAGAAGGAGGTATTCGTACAGTACTACATACAGGAAGTAAAGTTTACATTGGTACCACGATCAACTCACTCTTACGTGTCGACCTCAAGGATAATACATTCAGTGTGACTGGAGAGGAGACTACCAATTGTGTCACACAAGTGAGTTCTCTCTTTTCTTTTGATGATCACTAGGCATTTTTATACTGTCTTCTTTAAACAATATGTAAAAACTTTCAGTTGAATAGTTTGCCTACCTAACCAACTGCATGCAGTTAATACTTTGTAGGACTAAGGATGCACAGGGATAAAAACTCTTATAATGTCTTAATAGTACCTTGAGAAATTGGATACCGTAGTTATATTAGACACCCATGCACTAACACAAGTTTGTGAATATCATTTACAACATTTTAGTCCATAGGATATTCACGTCCAAATATTCAAGAAGTGTAGATGGACCGATGGAATAGTTAAAACACCTTTTGCCTGATCGCAATGAACTTCTCCTCTGGCTCAAGGTAGAACTACCTAGAGAAAAATACTGCAATGAATCAGTAATAACACACAGGACACCATGCAAGGACAGTTCTTTCCCATTACTGCCATCCAGTATTTCATCTGCTCAGAGTCAAAAAGGCATTTTATAATTCATATAGTTTTTACACAGAGTTAACATTCTTCTGGCTCTCAGTTAATAATTTTAGGAAGCTTTTGTTTTTTACTGATATATATACCTTGATCCTTTCTTTGAAATCTCTCACACGTACAGGCTCACTATGAAGAGGTCCACTGTATGGCTATTTTAGCGGACGATCAGTTCTTGACTGGTAGCTATGACGGTACTGTGTCTCTCTGTAACTTCTCTGACCATCGTCCACTCTGGAGATACATGGTCAAAGGGACTAACATCCACTGTATGGATGTCCACTTGGATACAGGCCTGGTTGCCTTGGGAACCAAGGATGCCAAGTAAGACTCCTGAGTTATATGCTTAGATATCTGTCTGTGTATTATTTTCTCTCTATCTCTCTCTATCTCTCTCTCTCTGTTCCTCTCTGTTTCTCTCTGTTTCTCTCTCTGCCTTGCTCTCATTCTGCCTTTCTTTCTCTTTTTGACTATCTTTTTTTCTCTGTCTCTTTACTTCCTTCAATCTGTTTCTGCTTCATGTTTTACCTTGTGTTTTTTGTCTTCTAATGTTGTTAAGTCATATCTCTATTCCCCTTTGTCTAACCATTCTCTGTTCACAAGCTTCTTTCTATGCTGATCTACAAATTCATGTTTTATTTATATTGATATATCATTTTTGGTTACTTATTTATTTTGATGCTTTCTATTTCTCTTCTTTATTTTATTTTCATATTCTTTCCATTCTATATTTACTTATTATTATTATTATATAGTGCACGTTCATTTCAAACGCTTTTTTGTCTTATTTTACTAAAATACTATTGTTGACTACCGGTAGTCAACTTTCTAATATACTTATTGTTAGTTGTGTGTCACAGGGTTCAATGTTGACAATGTATTCAGCAAGGTGTAATGTTACATTTGTTATATTACTAGACTCTCAGAATGATATTATGCTTATCCAGCTACTTCAAATATGACTATACCACCTACGCTTATCATTAATTTGATTCATCCTTTCAGAAATGCTGATGTTGGGAGAAAATAAATGCTTTTTGACATCTCAACTTATGTTTGTGAATTTTTTTGTTTTGTTTTGTTTTTGTTATTTGTTATTTTCGTAATTATCCTGATTAAGACAATTAATGCTTAAATCTGTTTAATTGCTTGTTGAATACAAACAGATTAAAAATGCTTTATTGAATAACATACTGTCATTGTCTGGTATGATCATTTCCATCATGATATTACATTTTGTGCATGCTTTCTAGGGGAGAAAAAAATGCTTTTAACAAGCACATCTGCTTGTTAGACAGTTTTCCATCATATTAACAAGTAATGCATGCTAGATATGAGTTAGCAGAGGAATCACTTAAAGAGAAGGTTGAGTTCTGGGAAGAGGGGAAAAATAATTTGTGAGCTTTATCATTCTTATTATGCAAGTGTGGAAGAACATCAGATAAGACATATGTTCCCTGAAAAGCATGGCTCTTCAAATGCCTTCATATTCTAAATATGTCATGTAACATCATGAAAATCCAGGGTAGGATTTTTACGCCACGTGTTCGTGTAGTCCCATATACATCTTTCTGTGTTCAGTGTTTGTAACTTTACCAAGACTTGGCCAAATTTCTTATCATCTTGATGATTCCAGAACCTTCCAATACACACAAATTCTTATGCTAGATGATCAACCTTTTCTGGTCGATTCCACACCGTTTCTTTCACAATGCAATCGCATGACCAGAACTCAACTTCATCTTTAATCCAACGAGCTGAATGAAACCTCTTGTGAAACTGAATGACAGATTTTATGTACTGATATTTCAAAAAAATCTTTTGCGTAAATGACAATTCATTTGTCAGTTTGAAGCCAATTCTGCCGTTATCCTGATTAGATGAGTTAAATACACTTAAATCTTTTAATTCTTAGTGCTATTATCATTATCTAGAACCTTAATCAGGAAGGTGGAGTTTGTTCAAATTTCCATATCTAATATAATTGCAATTTCTTTGGCCTAACGCATAAACGCTTTGACATGATAATGTAGTAATTATATTCATGCATTCAATCTTTCAACTTGTTGCTGGCATCTCAGAATGGGTAACAGGTAATGTATAATTGTTGAACTTTATAATATAATTCTTCCCTTTCATGTAATGCTCATGTTGTTAATCTCTCCATATATTTATGTTCTAATTGATTGAACTCATTTGTCCTCCCAGTCATTCTATTTTGTTATGTTTAACAGTGTCATTTTGTTTCTTTGTTTGACCGTACCATTGCCATACATGTATATTGTGACCATTGTTGCTTGTCATGCGATTGCATGCTTCCTATATCATTTACAGTTATGATATAAGGTAGATATATCACAGTCTTTCTCCCTCTTTGCATCATTGTTAATATATATATATATATATAATCCCCAATATTTTGTTGTTTCATTTAGATTAACACCTTGTATTCTCTACTGTATAGAAATTTATCGTCATCATTTTTAGAGTGAATGAACACAGAGTGAATGAGCTAAATTTAGTTTGCGTTCCCTTAATGTTCTCATTTAAGGGCAATGAAACCCTTGTAATAAGTTCATTTGTTTGAAAGCAGAAAAAAATAAGATACAAAAAATGGCGGAAGTTTGAAATAAGTTGGACCAATAATACGAAAGTTGTGAATGCTTGAAATAATGAGATCTCTAAGTCTATGTGAATCTCAAATTGGCAGTTTAGTCTGTGAATCATGACATACGGGTAGTCTCAGATACATGTAACTCACCTGTTTGTCTTGTACAGAAATATCATTATTTTTTGTTTTTCTCTGAAGTGCTTTCTCCCTTGGGACACTACTCAATAGGGATAGCATATTATTAAAGGTCCTCTGAAGAGAATAAAGACCATCATGATTCATAATTATTTGAAAAAATGGATTTTAGATAATTTGTGTATTGGAACAAAATGAAAAAGTTGTCCGCCACTACATCACAGAGAAATTCCGCTTTAAATATTTGAATAGCCCTAAACCTATAGTGCTAACCACTTTAAACATTATCAACTTTCTTATTTTTTGTCTGATGTCATTCAAACTTACACCAGTCTACTTCTCTGATTTTTCTGCTTTCCCCTAGAATAGTTTGCTATCAAGGTTGGGTTTCCCTTTAATGACTACTTTTAGCCCTTCACCCCATCCAACTCTCTCACCTTTTCTCTATAGTTATGTGCTTGTTGTTTAGAAGAAAAAAAGAGTGAGTTAACAATCAAAAGATAGTACACTTTGACCTCACACTTAATGTATACAGAATTCTCTATGCACACCAATATTGAGCCAGGAGCGAAGAAAATGGGCTATACTTCAAACTATGTCCATGTGCCATTTTCCCCCTTCTGATACAAAGTTATTTCTCTGAGATATTAGTATCGCGCACTGCTACTTCATATACATACTGAGAGAATGCACATGTCATTCACAATTTCTGCTGATCATAGTAATACATATGCACACAAATTAATTAAGCATTCTACATGGGTTAGAAATATCAACAATATCTGTTTGCTTATTTTTGAATGTTTTTTTTTTTCAATCAGTAAAAATAAATGTGTATTAAAATAACTTAGGTATGCATATTAGATAATAGATAATCATATTTCTCTTTGAAAAAATAAAATTATGGAGAATCTTTGCTCTTTTTGTTCAAGCTCATGTTGGAATTCATATTAAAGCGAGGTACTTTTGTTTCATCCGTCATCAAAGACACATTTTTGTATTCGATTAAAATTTAATTACAAGGAATCTCAAATTTGTTGAAAATTTAGGATTTATGAAATACATGACATGATTTTAAAGATTCATTTAAGATGTTGAGTTAAACTCCACCAAAAATTGGGTGTTAGATGTTTCTAGTCGTTTGGATGTATCTATGCAACATATTTAATAGATAAAAGTATCAGCATTATAAACCTTTATAGATGTCATGTTTTTGTTAGTTAAATAGTTATTCCGGTGATGCCATGTCCATTGATACAAGCCAGATATATGATATATGACAAAAGATAACTTAGAATGGATTTGTAATGTTTTGAGATTAGAATGAATTTATTACAAGTTGATTTTGATCTCATTCTTTGCACATTAATACATATTCATGTGGTAACTGAGAGTTATATGCTCTTCTTAACCCTCTTGTGAATTATTGCTTCGTCAATCTTCCTACATATATGGTTAATAAATACTGCAGTCATTTTAATCTTCCTATAGAGCTTTTAGAGAATACATGTATTGTAGCTCTTAGATAGATTAATGTACATCTTTTTTTCTTCTTTTAATCTTTGATTTTTTTTAGTGTTGTTATTTTGATGCTGGGTCAAACAGCAGAGGATACTGAAGTGAATCGTTTCAAGCTTGGTAAAGGAGCTGCTTGTTGCCTCAAGATATCACCAGGTAATTCATATTGCTGTAAAATATCTGAGATGTCTTGTATTAAAGGCCCGGTCATACATGTACATAGACAACGCACGGCTCTAGCATTAAAAGTCTGAAAAATAAGGACACTGAATCGTTGTGTGCCCAACTTTTGTCATATTTGCTGCATGTTGGCTGGACATGCATTGGAAGCCACTAGTTATCTGCTAGGTTGCACTAGGCGTTCGCTAGACCTCAGCAGCCGAACTTACATCGAGTTCACAGCGTGTGCTCCGCGTATGTCTGGCGTTGGTCTTGTGCGCTCTGAACTTGTCCAGCGTCCTTTTTGCGTTTACATTCATGCGTCAAGCTCCGGGCACATTTTTTAGCATGCTCTAAAAATCCTCACGCACACAGCAAATGACGTCAAATGTATAGCATTGGTCCAGCGAGCTAGATGAGCAACTAACAAATGATGGCACTCACCCAGCGACAACAACGCACTGGCCAAAATTGCAAATTTTCATGGCGCAGGCCGTGTGACCACCCCGTAAAAGCAGAAATTGGTACCATCAATTGAAAATATTAAATTATTGTAAGAAAATAAAAATTTGACTTATATAAGGCGTAAAAAAAAGATGTTGTATTGCCCTTTGCGACCGACCAACAGTTTTTTTTAAAACTTTTTTTTTAGAGAAAAAATGTTAATGAATAAAAAAAAAATATGTATGAAATCAAAAGCATTCAAAACTGAGAAAAATCAGCCCAATGAGGGAGAAAAAAGAAAAATTTATGACTGACTGACCCATGTTTTGACTATACAACATCTTTTTGGCAATACAACATCTCTTTTTTGTTACCCCTGCCGTAAGGCCTAATTTAAATGGACACTTAATTTTTTAAATTTTTTTAACTCTCTTGTATAGATGGTGAACTGATTGCGGTGGGTTGCCAAGACAACCAAATCCTCCTCCTTCAAGCTCACAACAAAGGCAGCACTCTAGAGATGATTGGCAAGTTCACAGGTCACAGTGGACCAATCACAGGATTAGATTGGTCCAAGGTCAAGATTGGAGAGGCAGAGCCTAGCTTTCTGGTTCAAAGCAGTTCAGACCAGATGGAATATCTGATATGTTAGTAAATCGCATTTTAAGTGCATGGATTATGAGACTTAAGGCCTTTTGTAATATTTGAATTTATTGTATGATTTGCAGGTCAATAAATGTCCTTGAAGTTTTATGGACTTCAACTTATGATTCATTATTACCATTTTTGTTTTTTGTGAATAACATATTTGTGAATGGCAATAAAGGGTGACGAAAAAAAAATAGTTGCATGCAACAATCGTCTGCTATGTTTTAAGATGCAGAAATGTGAAGCATGACACGCTTATTTTGCCCTGGTGGTTTAGTTGTTTCTTGCAGTACATGTATGTACATGTGAACTAGCTATGCTTTATACTTTTTTATCATCTGTTGTACAGGGAATAGTAAGACCTTTGAAGCCGCTGAAAACCTTGAAGAAGTCTGTAATGTTGAATGGTCATCGCAGCAATGCCTCATGGGATACCCGGTAGCAGGTAGGTCTACAAGTTTGGTTCAATATTCTGTCTGTTATGACTAAGATGAATGTATGCGTGCCTCTGGTGCCTACAAATGTACTTTGATTGGATATATCTGAGATACTGAAAAATTATTAAACGCTCTTGGCTGTTCCTATTTGGTATGAGGTGTAAATCAAAGCCTTTTTATTTGGTTTTTGGAATAGTTAATTTCCTATTGTGAACTCATTGTGAAGTGCAGGTTTTTATGCCTCTGTTACGAAGTAGCCGGAGGCATTATTTTTTTGGGTTGTCCGTACATTCTGTTCTCATGATCGCTTGATCAAGAACCGATTGACGGATTCCTGCCAAACTTAGGTCATGTATGTATCTTGCAGAGCTAATGAATTAATTAGATTTTGGGGTCACAAGGTCAAAGGTCAAAGGCCGCAGTGGTCATGTATGCAAAAATAGCTTGTGATTGTGTTATCTCAAAAACCAATTGATAGATTCCTGCCAAACTTAGGTCATGTATGTATCTTACAGAGCAAATGAATTGATCAGATTTTGGTGTCACGAGGTCAAAGTTCAAAGGTCACAGTGCTCATGTATGCAAAAAAAGCTTGTGATTGCATTATCTCAAGAACCAATTGATAGATTCCTGCTAAACTTAAGTCGAACCTGGGCTCTCCAGACATAAACTGCCTTCCATTGCCAGCGCCTTAGACAGTGCAGCCATCGCGCACCGATACTCTAGCAAGAAGATTCTAGTAGTGTATACATTGAAATTGATTGAATTGATTCAAATGGCGACTTGGCGTGCTGGATACGGCCCTTTCTTTTACTTTTGCAATGTATTGACACAAATTACTGCATTTAGATCTAAATCTGTACCAAATTGCCAAAAAGTAAAAGAAGGGACATGAAAGATTGTTTCTTACGAAGCTAGCTGCTGCGCAGGTTGCCCCCGTGTATTAAGCTGCATGATACAGGTGAGTGAGCTGAAGACACGGGAGAGCTTCGGCCGGCAAAGTGCTTTGCGAAGGGCATAATTTATCGAGACTGAAAAAAAAATCAAAATCAAAATCTCTTCCCTTCAAATTAGGAACGTAGTTTTACTTCATATAGTAGATTCTATTCTTTGTTTTCATTATGAAATTCATGTTGAAACACAGAGATTTTTGAAAACCAATAAAAAGTTGCATTTTGAGGACTCAATTCTGTGTATACGACGCACCCCGACTTTTGAATTTTCCCGACGGTAAAAAAAGTGCATCTTATACACGGAGATTTACGGGTATGTTACTTTTTTATATTGCAGAGCTGATGAATTGATTAGATTTTGGAGTCACGAGGTCAAAGGTCAAAGTGCTCATTGTATATGAAACAATAGCTTGTTATCGCATTATTTTTAGTACAGATGGACAGATTACAATCAAATTCGAGACATATATGTATCTTGCAAAGCCAATGAACTGATTAGATTTTAGGGTCATGAGATCAAAGATGAAAGGGTCATACATTTATATGAAAAACAGCTTGTAAACACAACATTCTGAGAACCTGTTATAAATGGATTACAATTAAACTTGAATTTGAAAAATTGGTTCTGTTTTGGTTAGTGTAATCGCTCTATGGCAAAGGCATAATTTTTAACTGAGCGCAGTCAAAGTTCCATCTAGTTAATGATCTTGTAAAAATGAATTATTTGTATAATCATTTATCCCTTTTTTTAAAAAACACTGAATGCAGGTATCTTTGGAAAGGAAGAGGACGGACTTCAACATGCCTCGGTTGATGTCTCTCAGGCAGACTGCCCTCTAGTGGTGGCAGGGGGCTATGATGGACAAATTCGTCTGTTTATATACCCTTGTACTCACTCCGAGGTAAGTTGCAAAGATGCATGTAGCACGACTTTTACAAGCCTTGAAACATCCCCTGATGCACTTAAAAAGTATATACAAATTTTCTTGGAGTAATAATTAATATGAATTTTGTCATGATAATGAAAAACATGAACTACATAGATTTGGAGGTATAGCCTTAGTGGCATATAGTGACATGCAGTGTGCTCATATTTGTAGTAGTTTTTGCTTTTGACTCATGATCTCATTTTTGTCACCATCTTTCAAATACCAGGTTGGGGTAATTGTTTCAGAAATGGGATAAATTATGCCATAATTATAAAAACATGTCAGATTACTTCAAGAGATCCAGAGAGTCAATAAGATACACACATATATTGCCTCATGGTCTGTTGGGTGGTGAAAGATGTGTTATTAACGGGTAGATATCTGTGTTGTGTTTGTTTCATTTATCTAGACTCAGTACAAGCAGTTTGCTGCCCATCCTCACTGTGCAGTATGTGTAAGGTTTGCTAGCTCTTCTGAACAGTACCTCCTATCTGTTGGATCCAAAGACTACACCGTCTGCCAATGGAAAATTTCCTCTGCCAAGTAGTGATTCTACTAGGGTACCAGTTTCATGCAGTCTAAATTCTTAGCTTGGATACAGAAGATGAATCCACAAGCCCACATTTGCAATGTTACATGATGAGACATCACTAGCTCTGAAGCTTTTGTCTGTTTCCATGTTGGGTAGATTTTTCCAGTTTCTACTATTAAAGACCGTTGTAAGTTATAGTGATGAAATTTTGGTGTAGAGAGTTTGGAGACAAAAAAACAAACCTTACTCTCTCTTGAAGATTGGTTGATCTACATTAAACTAAACCTACTTTCATTGAGAAAAGTGAAAAACAGTTCCATGTGGACAAGCTAGAGGCTAAAGCTGCAGGGCTAAATGCTTTATAATGTGTTTACATTGGTACGGTAGGTGATCGGCCAAAGGATTGTTGATGGTATAAGTATGTGACTCGGCTATAGTCCTCTGTTGTTCACTATGTGAGTATTCACTCACATGGGTAGTAAGTCGGTATGTAGTAAATCAGTAAGTCGGTAGACAGGGTTGGTTTAAGGTGGGCTAGTTGTGCTAATGATAAAGCTGTTTGTTCATGGAACAGACAAATAGGAAAGAAACTATCAGAGTATAATTTTTTTAGAACAATACAATTGAGAAGAGGGAGGGGGTGGGATGAAATTTATAGTTTTACCATAGTCTGTAATTCCTTCCCATAATATGATGTGTACTTTCAGGAAGAGTAGTAGAAGAGTTGGCTCGGCTTATAGATGTCATGTGAAGTCACATGGCATAAACATGTAACCCCTTGGTGCCACTATATCTATTAATGAGCATCATAAATTAACTTTTAAGATTCACACCTTAAAGATTGATTGTTTTTTATTTCCGTAATACATACAATATTTTCCATAGAAATAAGGTTTACAATGCAAATGCCTGTTACCACCAAAATTTTAGGGAAAGAATTATTGTGAATACAACCAAATGCATTTTTAAAGCATTTAATGAAATTCATGGGGAAAGTATTAACTATATTAATCACTTTGGCAGTTTGAGGAAAAGTGCAATATTATTTCTACCATGAAAACAAGAAGTTTTTACTTTGAGAAAAAAAAAGATTACTTGAACTTGACAATGGTATATAAGAATCTGCATGTATACCTTTTTTATTTTTATGTTACCATAATGGGTATCATTTTGTAAAGTCTGTTTTAGAGTTGATGTTATAATAAAAATTGTGAAAATATGTTTTAACATTGATATTATCTGTAAGTTATTGTCACTGAACTTTGTTTTTTTATAAATGGCTACATGTAGATGTACATCAGTGCATCATCTTTTGGAATGCTTGTCTCTTTAAGCTATTATATCATTTTGTAAGTATTGATTTTTTGTTAAATAATATGAGTTTAGCCTGTTCCTACTCTTTAATGTTTGATATATTTTTATCTTACATGCTTTGTGATGGGGGCAATAAATTAACAAATATCTAATCATTGTAGATCGATGTTGAATTAGAAGTAAAGTTTATATTTATATTAGCTGGGAAGCTGTGTACACTGAAGAAAGACAAGTGCAATATCAATATATCTTACTGCAAATAGAAATGGCATTGTTCCTATAAGATTTTTAATGTATTTCTATGCAAGTTTAAAGGTGATATCGAATTGTTTCCAATGTAATTTTCTATTTTTCAGCTTTGCATGAGATTTTAATACATATAAGTATATAGAGTAGGAGTTTTTTAAATGTTTTCTCATGGGTCATTGTTTGTTATACACTGGTGGCTTGACCAAAAATTGTTTTATCTTCCTTAATTTTTCATGTTTTAAATACATAGATTATGAATATTCATATTTGAAAGAAATGTATATTGTATGGCTGAAAACTTTGATTTGTTAAAACAGGAAAGGTTTAGATAGATTTAAATTCTATTTTTTCATACGTGTAGGTCATTCTCATTATCATATAATATATGAAAAAGAAGTTAATAGTTTTCTTGCAAAAGCAAGTGGTCTGTAACTTGCTGTAGAGAACCACAGTTGATGTTAATGGAGATAGGTATTTTGGGTTTATTTGATATTCTCTTTCATATTTATTCAACCTCAGGTCTTTCTGCCATTTCATGTCTACTGTATGTCTTAATTATGGTAGTATAGCTAAATGCTTGAAATTTATTGCCATCAATTCTGCTCTCAAAGTGTGTGAAAGAAATTACGTTTTGAAAATGTACTGTGGTATACACATTACATTGTAAGTTTCATAACCAGTCTACCATGAATATGCATGTGATATTTGTGCCTAAATGTGAAATGTATTCAACCATAGAAACCTACCGTCCATATCAACCAAACACCCAACAATCTCTATCAAAGTGCTTTCAATTTCTTATGCAAATATACAACCAAATCAAATATTTTCATTATAGATGTTATTAGAAAAATATCTTATTTTCACTACATGTATCAGTTATAATTTAATCACTGTCTATGATGAAACAACCTACATGTACTAAATTTTGCATTCCAAGTTTACTCCATCCAAAACAAATAATTCAGAATATGCAAATATTATGTAATAAATGTCTGTACTGTGCCTGGTAGATTGATGTGAATAAATGTGCTATACTTAGCAAGTTGAATGTGTCCTTACAATTTTCTATAGAATCTGATTTGATGTGCTGTTGCCATTTTTTAAATGACGTCGTTGGCCATTGCCAAGGTTACAAATCAAATACTGTAAAATTACATAAATTTTTCATCAAACAACCAAAAATATAGTGTAAATGGATAAATAAATTTATTTCCAGCTATAACCATTAGATTTTAATAAAAATCTGTCTTCCCAGTTCATGGCAACCGCCATATTTGAGCATAACCATGACATAGGAAGTCTGGAAGGAGGGAGAAGAGAGAGCGAGGGAGAAGATAGAGCATGAGGAAGAAATGGGGGAATAGAGGGTGTGAAAGAGAAAGAGAAAAATAGAAGAGAGGACATCTCTCACTGATTTAAAAAAAAGAGAATAGAATAGTCAACTATGGAATCGTTAAAACAGGCATTCTTTCCATGTCTTTCAGACTTAAAATAAATATGAATCACAGGTAAAAGCAAAGAAAATTTATATAGAAATGGTATTTAATACCCATTGACAAAATAACAGTCACGATATTTTCAAACAAAACAAGGGGAAAAGAGGAGAAGAACACAGTAAATTACACAGGATATGAAACCTGGCCAGCTACACACATTTTACAATGTAAACATGCCAGAGAAGATATTGAAATGGTGACCCCCGGTATTGTTTTATCTACTGTACATGTACTTGTCTTCTCTATTTTGCTTAAGCCTATCTCCACTAGTTTGGCCAGGAGGGATTAGACCTAACTGCATGGTCACTGACAGGTGGGTATCTCATCAAATCAGCTCTCAATTAACATACGGTAATAAAAAGGGGACCATGAGAACCAATGGGTACCGCTTAGGCACTATTTGCTATATAGAGGGCCAAATTATCAGAAATGGAATCTTTGTCAGAAGATACTCCATGAAAACATACATTCAAAATCCTTTATACGTGCTCAAATCATGTCAGGGTAACATGAATATAACTTGATGCTTAATAGTTCACAGGCTTATGCAGAACCTAGATAAAGTTGAAATATATAACGAGTGTCAAGAGCATACATTTGGTTTACCTGATTATACACACATGCATAGACAAGGTTAAAAAACCAAAAACTCTTACAGTCTATTTGGTTGTCCAAAAGTCTGCTTTGGTTGGCATAATTTGATAATTATAAATCATACCTAGTTACAATGTCAAATTCATGTTTTACTACAATCCTATACACAGTAGAGGCTTTTTAAAACATTCAGTTTATCATTTGATAATCAGGCATATAGTTTCCATTATAAGACAAGTTTTGATACTCCATACTCTCCCTTTTTTGAACAATCTTTTCATCTAAATGCCAAATTTATGAATATATGCTACAACTATACTAGTGTAAAAGAGTGAAACTGTGGACTAAGATGGTTATGTGAGAGTTCCTAAGAGGAAAAATCATACTAATAGAAAGTAGGTGTAATGAAACATCAGTCCTGCACTTCCAGTTTACAACTGACAAGGTTTACATAATGAGCATAGCAGCAATGACTCAAAAGATCTACCCCCTGGACAAACACTTTTCAAAATAAATTACTTTTCTAACCCTAACTGAATGATCTCTGACCTCTAACAGGCCATGTCCACTCAGTTTTTCTATAAAGAAATCTATACATACGTGTACAAAAAAGCATCAACTAGGAAGTCTACCCATGTGAAGCATGATGATGTATTACACATACCGGGTAAAAAACTCTGGTAACACCATGTTTAAGAGTGATTAATCAAGTAAGTAAATTGATATTTAGTAGCACAGGAAAATACATTGTTTCAGATTTCATATGTGCCCAATATTGTGAAAGTGACAACACAACATAAAGCTTTATGACGTATGTACACAAATATTACAAAAAGACTATGAAACAAACAATTTATAATAACCCAAATTTGACCAAGACAATATTAGAAGGTAAGACTTTTATAATAAATCTCTGCTCATGATACCAACTGATAGAAGGGCATCATGCTACAAATTTTTTTCCTTTACCACTAGCCCAGTCCAATGCTATCAATTTCCTGCACAGACATCAAATCACGTGCCCCAACTGATTTTCAGAAAAGAAAAAAAAATCTAGTTTTATCAACACACCATTTTCCCAACACAGCTGGTTCATGTTTTAAAAATCAAACTTTTGTACAAGTATGTTGCCAGTAAATTGACTTGCCTGATCTGGCATATAATTTCACAACGTTTTGGGAAGTTTGGTTGCCCTGGGACATGGAGAAGTGGTTTTATAGCACCCTGCAAGAGGCACAAACTGTTACTTTCAGAACAGATAAAGGTGGTTGATCATGCATAAAGATGATACACATATAAATAAAAAGTAGCATGAGAAAAGACTAAAAAGGTATACTACAATCCCCAAAGTACTCTACAATTTTTGAAATCCATGAACAAATTTGTCCAGGAGATGAGGAAAAGCAACAGATTCAAATAGAATGATTGGCAAGAGCTCCTGGGGTGGTGTCATTCTCGATGTATCAGTACAAATATGCCAAGGCCAGCTAGAATAATATACTGTCAAGAGAAAAGGAGAGAAGATAAAACTAAATTTAATACCATCATAGTCTGTATGTATTTTTGTCAAACATACTACATATTGATTTCCTTACATTGAGATTGTCAAATGGTTTGTGTGAATAAATAAATGGTAAAGTTGTCTGTTGGGGGGAGGGGGAGGGGGAGATCTGACATTTGCTTTAGCAATAATTGCTCCTGGCTTCATTCATCAAAAGTATACGGTTAGGTATAATGTTGGATCTAGAGTTGAAGTTAGGAATTCCGTCAGTGAAGAAAATTAATTTTGCAGAGCAAAAATCATAGAAATACAAATCCTACAACTCTGTTGGTGCATGAAAATGGGCCACCCGGGATCAAATTGATCATGACTGTCTACACACATTTATCCCCATACATTACCTCTTAAATTAAGTTTGATGAAAGCTGAATTCATCATGAATAATAGTTAACGTCCACTTAAAATGCAATATTGGCTCCCCATAGAATACAAGACAAATGAAAACATAAACAAAACCAATATCTGTCAGCAGGAATGCTTTTTATGGGAACCTCATGGGAAGGAAAAAAAACTTGACAACTTTAATTTACAACATTGACAGATACAGAACTCTGATAATGAAGTAAATTTCCTTTTTTAGAGATATTTCAGTGTTATACGGTACTGATATTGTTTGCAAATACAACCAAAAAAAAAAAAATACAAAGCTAACACAACAAAAAACTTTCATTAAACAGTATGCCAGATAAGAGGGGAAAAATCAAGACAAATGCTACTGCTTCTCCTATATGCCTCCACCTTAAATTCATTATAGGAAATGGATGGGATCATTCATGACATATCACAGAAAAAAAGAAGCCTATATTGATAATCAAATGTTAACTGATGGCTATGAGCTATGCCTTAGCCTACTAGTCCCAAAACATAATTGGATCATCTTCCTATAGTAATACGGTCACCATATTCAAAGCTCGTACCTCAAGAAGTTTTGAAATATGGTGATAACAACTAACAAGGGTAATACCTCTAACTTAAAAAATTGACCTCTATGACCTTTATTCTAATTAAAAATGTATTTAGGTCATCTCCCTATGGTGATCCAAACTATTGCAATGTTTGAGGCTAATACATCTATCTACTTATATCAAAATCTACTCAGATATCTTTCTATGGTGACACATATTATCATCAAGTTTGAAGTTCATATCTCAAGTGGTTATACATGTATCATAAATGGTTGAGTTATAGAAGGAATTGAAGTTCATATTGCAAGTGGTTCTCAATCTATTGTGATGCGGCTAAAACCTGAAATTTCAGAAATTGACCTTAAGATGTTTGACCTTTGACCACATTAATCAAAATCAACTTAAGTTCTCTTCCTATGGTGATATAATACTATCACAGCATTTGAAGATTTTACCTCAAGTGATTCATGAAATATTGTGATAGCAAGGATAAAAACTTTTAATTTCAGAAATTGACCTCTGTGACCTTTGACCTACTTACATTAAATCTAATGAGACATCTATCAACTTATACCAAAATCTACTCAGATATTTTTCTATGGTGACATATTATCATTTACCTAATAAGTTTGAAGTATATATTTTAAGGGGTTAAGATATCACGATAACGAGGAAGCAGGACTGACAGACGGACAACCCAAAAACGGAGGCATAACATTGAATTATAATCATGTACATATCAACAGCTGGACAATAATTCTAAACTAATCTTACCTTCAATTTTGGATAATCATTCATCATTATTGTGACGTTGCCTATGTAGGGTACAAAACCTCGTGCTCTACCAACGACATCTTTTCTCTCTAGCCATAGCTGACCCTTGGCATAAAGTCCTCTATCATCAACCATGTTATTATCTCCTTTTGTTAAAAACTTCACAGTACCGTCTTCCCTGTGGATGAATAAGTATAAATGGTTATGGAAACAATTTTATTGATTTACCCCACTTTCATTCTGATCTACAATGCCATACTGTATCCCTTGATAAAATATTTTCTGTATGGTAATCACAATTAAAACCACAGTCAAGCCAGAAAGTAAATAATCATAACTTTACCTTTTCTGCAACATGTACTGGGATCAGTTCAATATGGAATATTGATGACTTTTGGAAGGTTAACATTGACTAAAGAAAGTATCATCAAATAGCCTCCGACATGGAATTCCAGAAGAACTTCTCAATTGAACTGAAATGCGTTCAAGATCTACAAACATTATCCCATCCCTAATTTCCCTTTCATGTTCAGCGATGAACATGGTATCAAAGGCTGGCACTATTGCAAATAATTTCTGATTGTATCTGAAAAATGAAAGCATTTCAAGAAGAGTCTTTTTCATGTGACATGGCTAATGTTATAATCTTCCATATGGGAATAGTAAATCAATGAGAAAGCTCATTTAATAATGATTTTCTATTTTTATACCAGAGCTCAACCCCTAGAAGAAAACAATTATTTGCATGGAAAACATTACACCATACAGAAGCCAGTGAATAAGATGCAAACATGATGGAAAAATACCTACTTTTCATGTAGTCTCAGGACTCTGTGTACTATAGGAATGTCTCTGCCTTCAATCTTGAAAACAACTATCTCTCCAACACGGATTGGATCTTCCTGATAATTTGTTAAAAAGAGAAGATCTCCTCTGTGAAAAGCTGGCTCCATGCTCCCACTGTAAATGGAGAAAAAAAATGCAATATATAAGTGAAGATCAACTAAGTCATAATGGGACAAAATGTACTCTGCTCACTCGTTAAATTGTCTATTCATATGTGTATAATTCCCATAATTTTTCAAGCAAAAAGTGCAACATATTAAGCGCTGCAGAGATCAGACTGTTTTAGCTACACATAAATTTCTTGTACAGCCTGTTTTTCGTATTACTTGCACCATACACTACTACACTAAGCAATTGAAAACCACAGGGTACGATAACATGCCAATGGCGGTACCGATATGCACTATACTGGAAGGAAAAGAAGAAGAAGTCCAAAAGGCAATGGAATGCAATATTTTATCATGGAGATGACAATGAAATCTCTTCAAAATAATTCTTAGTATAGGTAACAGATGCATTATTTTAAGGTTTCATGTGTAAAGATATGAACACAACTCTAATAACTTAATCAGAAGTTCAGAAATTATATCAAGCTTTTCTCTAAATATTGATATTTTTTCAATAAAGCTAAATTCTATTTTCTAAAACAATCTGATCAAATCTCTTTAAACTGTTTTTACATTCATCCCAAATTGTTAAATAATGAGTTTAAATGAAATAGCTTTATAATCTGTGTGAGCAAATGAAACATTAACTAATTTCAAATACAGTAACAGTTGTTTGTATGTTTGAACAATCAGTGTATTGTTTTAAAAAAGTTACCAACATGACTTTGCAATATGGTTTGAAAAATGCCTTTTAAAGATTTGTTCATACAACTCATCCATGAGATGCGCTTATAACTCATTGTTTATGCACATATACATGTACTTAAAGCGTGTTGCATTGATTCGCATGGTGAAAATCTCAAAATTTGTAAAAGTGCCTGTAAATGTTGTAAAAATCATAACTGAAACTATTCTAAAATTATGGTGGCATTGAGGCAAATTATTCATTATTAGCCATTTTATAGTCAAGTAAAGTCATTGTTCTTTTCAATTTTGAATTACACAACTGGCAGTGTTTTATTCATCCCATTTCTTGTGTAAAATGTGGGCTTCAGTTTTCTGCACATACTTCCATAAACCTACCTTACTGCTAGAGATAAATTTGAATAATCTCTGTGTATAAGACACACCCCTATTTTGGGGGCTGTAGGCAGCAAGCCAGGTCTGTGTTAAAAAAAACCCATGAGGGAAGGACTTTTATTTTACTGAGAGGTGCAGTTGAAGGCGCCGATTTGTTCTTGTGAACTTGTCACAAATAATAGTAACAATATTGTTTTTAAAACTAAAGATGACAGGCAAATTTTCCTTTAAGTCCAAACAGAAATCCGGCCATACAGGTAATGTTGTTCTAGTTTCTGAGTGGTGAGTCAACACACCTTGTATGACTGAGCTGGAGCCATTGCCAGGCACAGTGCAGGTGGAGGGGGCATAAATTAACACTTCAAACAAAACAAAATGTCAATGATGCACACCTGACTTTCGATTTTTTTTTTCAGCGGGAAAAACGTGCGTCTAATACACAGAGATTTACATGAGATGTGACTGGAACATATATGAATATAATTGTGAAAAAATAAGAAGACATGGGCAGCTTAACACCAATAGCAATTATAGTAATTTTCAATTACTTTGATCGTGCTGTCTACCTAAGAGCTTCCACATACCTGAGTACAACTACAATAGGACTCTCACTCCCTGTGACAACCATGAGACCTTTCCATATCATAAGCGCTGACGACACTATCATACCAAAGTTCAGCACCTGGTAAAATAGCTGTAATAAACACACAAAAATACATGAAGGTAGTAAATGGAGAGAAGTTATTTGGATAAAATTTGATAATTTCTGATTGCTGATCAGAAATAGGCTGATCTAACATTATCTTAAGTAACAACTGTAGTCTCAATGTAAGTCATTTTTAAGGGAATATATACAGCCACACACGTGTGTAAACGGCAAGTCCTATGTGGGATGGATACAACCAAACTCAAAATGCAATTTACAAACTCTAAATTCTTAATTCTTAATCTAGACTTCTCAGTTGTCTTCATGCTTCAATATCAGGTTTTTCATCTTAATGGTCCATACAGGCTTGAACTTATGCTGTTCGCATGGCATAGCACTGCATATGCTGTGGGCGCATATGATTACCGTATTTGCCGGTGATAACGC
>BEXV01001551.1:52211-69092 GCA_003118195.1 Hemicentrotus pulcherrimus
TTTTTTTTTTTTTTGGGGGGGGGGGTAATTTGGCCTTGGTAGATTCTAAGGCCCGTGTGCAAAGAAAAGAAAAGATACACCCACTCAGCGCTACCTGCTGAAGCACATAAGGTGATGACAATAACGTTTACCGAAGGGTAAGAGAGAGAGAGAGAGAAAAGAAAAACAAATCGGCACCGACGATTTGCCGCACGCATGCGCAGTTGCAATTATCATAAATAAATTATCAGCTTGTGCTTGGGGTCTGGCGACAATAATTGAGATCGATATCCGTGGACCGTGACGCACATCGCCTCCTACCAATATCTAAAGCAATAGCTCTATACACATTATACATACTGACCGAACTTTATTCCTCAGTTCATTCGCAGCTCCTCCCTTCATCCGAACCAAGAAACCCCCTTCCCATCTGGTAGAAGGACGACACCCATTAGCATCTATCTACCTAACATTCATCATCTTGGCCCAAGGGTATAAACAGGTGTAACTCCTTTTTTACGACAGTTCGTGACAAAATCACATTATTCAACGATTTTATTCCTTGCCTAGCGGAAAAGAATTTGAATAAGTTTGAAGATGAAGTTCTTTGTATGCGTTGCCCTGTTGGCGGTGATGCCTGCTGTTTTTGGAGCAAGTAAGTGATATTTTTTGTTAATTTAAGTTTCATATTTTTAGCACAAACGTGATTGTAAATCGTGCATGTGGATCTGCATTCGACTGACGTTTATTTCTTCTTCGTTGTCCTCTCTCTCTCTCTCTCTGAGCTGTGGCGGTCATTTTACCCCTCTGTTTCTGGCCGTCATCATCAGCACTCCTCCAGCCATCTCTGCCGAAACTACACTTTTCTTTGGACGTTACATACCGTTACCCGAGATTCTGAAATAATACTGTAAACAATGCAGTTTTCTTTCCTGACCTCCTCTTCTCCTAATTCTTTCTGCCATTGTCCAATATTCTATTGTCCACCTACTTCGTATATTATTATTGCTCAAATATACACGAATTAAATGCTATTCGTTTTAATCCATAAGACCAGACGTGGAAAGACATTGCAAGAGTGTTACTAGGATGGCATAAAACAGAGAAGTGTGGGGAAATGTGGCAATTCAAGCAACCTCCAAACTGGGAGAAGATACCTTGGTAGATAGATCAATAGATAGGTCGATGTTTGTCAATTTCGTGCCATTTTTTGTTTCCTTGTCAAATTTACTCTCTAAATATCGTCCCGTTGTCAAATCGGACGGTCGCTGTACTGCGACGTTATTCTTTACGCTTCACTTGACGAGAATAATATTTCCAATTGTTATGTAACGATTCGAAAATCATCCTTTACAAGTCTTGAAGTTTCAATTCCCTGTTATATAATGTAGGCCTATTGTTGGTAGGTCTGTAATGGTGGTATGCCGCCAAGTTTTGTGCCATTTGCATGGTCCTTTCTATTAAAATAAAACCCACTCTAAATGAAGCCGTATTCAGTCAGAAATCATTCACTCACGATCAGTCTATTGTGTCTCTCACTTATCCGTTCTAAAATCTTGGACAAGTGTGGGCTTTAAGATACGCGCTCTCCGTTCACATTGTTTCTTATAAGGTAGTTGTAAGACCAACAGCAAACCTAACATCAAACCGTATACTTTTCAACCCTGTTTAGTTGTTTCTTTTTTCTCCAGGAAGTTATGAACTTCCCTGGTACTTGGTAGTTAAAATCGTTTCTATGTGCAGGCACTCACTCACATTTCATATCACATTATAATGATTATATTTTTTCAGCTGAGAAGTTGTGGATAATATCGTTTGTTTGTATTTGTTTGTATGTATCTTTTCAATGCGATGTTCTCTTTTGAATATATTTTTCTTAACAAAAGTTCGACTGGTTCTGGTTCGCATTGCTTCAGTGGAATTTAACACAAGTTGCATTAGTTTTGTTTTCTTCACACGAGGCTCCTGTTGCCCTTGACTGAGTCAGAATCGAAAAATCGAAAAGATTATCGACTGAATCAGAGGTTAATGTTCACAAATACTTCTGACAAAAGCTAATATGAGCTGAGATATAGGACGCGATAGTATGCGTGCGTGTGTATGAGTGTGCGTGTGTGTGTGTGTGTGTGTGTGAGGGGGGGGTACCACTTACTATGACTAGAGGTTGTTGTTATTGTTGATTTAATGGCGATTGTCCGTGGATAATTGGATGAGCGGCAAGGCTTTACGAAAGGGCGTTGCCCCCGCTTCCCCATCCCTTAGAAAAATATAACTAATGTGATTTATTTCATCTTTTTCGTGCATTTGCAATTCGTATATGGTGATGTGAGCTGAAGGACTTTAGGAGAAGTGACACGGAAATTCCTTTTCTCCAGGCATAGGGATTTTACCCATATCACTAGATATCTAGCGACAGATGGATTCATGTGATTTTATAAATCGCTGATAATGCAGGGAGTGGGTGGGGCGGAGGGGGGGGGGGGGAAAAAGGACTATCGAATGGTTAGAGTTGATGATACGGTGTGCGTGTTTGCACAGCGCGCTCCTGTGTATAAATTTAGATTAAAGGATAGTTACCATAGTATACTCACTGTTGATTTCAAGCAAAAAGGCACGGTATACGAAATGAAAACAATTATGTTCAAACTACACGCGCCTATAGTTGCAGACGCCTGTAAAAGACAAGACCACACGTAATAACCATCCTCTGTGGAACCAGGGACTTGATAGAGACAAGGACTGGAATCAAGCCGGCGAAAGTCTTGTAATTTATTCAACGCATTCGTGAGTTCTAAAGCGTAACAATAGGATGTGTAACATTCCACTTGGCTTTGAAGTTCCATGCTCCGTCCCGCGCTTCCACTGCGGGGACTTTCGGAAGCCAGGCACCAGTTTTACATTTATTACAAAATATCAAATTACCGGCAAAATTTCAGTGTAAATCAAAAACTTTATATGGGGATTGTATTGGGAATAGTGCATCAAACAAATTTTCAAATTTAGAACTCCGTCCTTCCTATAATTTGTGTGCCAGAGTTGGTAAATGAAAAATTACATCCTGATAAAAACTCAATATTTTAGGATGATGCGCTTATTTGTGCATGCTTTAATGTCCCGTTATTTGATCCATGATTTACAATCTTCAATAACATTTAGTTCGCTAATGCGTGTTTTCGCGTGTTTTTTGTATTTTTCAACTTTAAAAAAGGTTGAAATTACACAAGTTTGTGTTCGCTTGTTTTACTCTTTACACATTCAACAGTGGATGATAAATAGTTGGAAGGGACAGCGAACAATTGCTGTGATACCATTTTCTGATGAAGGAATTCTAAATCCTGAAATTTCATGTGCTCTTTTATTCTACCAGCTGCAGATTAGCGCATAACTTTTCGGCGGCGTGGAGCATGGGGTCAAAGGAGAGCGGCTTGATTCCAGTCCTTGTCTATCAAGTCCCTGGTGGAACGGATGTGGTGATTTCAAGCTAGGTCTACGGTCTCAAAAAGCCTCCAAGTTCCAAACTTAGCACGCAGCCATTCTTGAGCAATTCAACGGAAATTAAACCTATAGAATCGTCACCTTGTCCTCATTTAATGCAGCTGATTACATTACATAAGAAACTTTAACTTTCAACTTTCGATTTTCGATTTTCATAGAAACAGAATAGAGGTGTCGTGGTCTGGTGGAAATGACGTAGTCATGGTAATCATGATCTGTATTGTTCACAATCCAACGGCACCTAAATTATAAGAGAAACAGAAAAGAGAAGAATTTTAATAGAATAAACGTCTTTAATGAACTGTGTAAACTATTGACTTTTCTGCTTATCCCTAGTAAAGAGGTTGGAATTTGGCGTTACTCAAAAATAGCTGGCGTGAGAGGGGGGGCTGCCTAAAGAGTAGCTAAATTACAAAGACATATATTATTTTGCCCTCCAGAAACTTGAATGCCGTGGAGAAGGTTTCACAATGGTTCACCCTAATAACAATTGTCCATTTTCTCTTCACGCTGTTTTTTTTTTTCTTCCTCTTTCTTTCACCTTCGCATGTCAGGAGTGAGTTAGTATTGTGCTTCACCTATTCAAAAAACACCACTGTTTATTTTCCCTACCTGGTTATTTCTCACGCAGGGGTCATGTACATGTCGCAAACCCAGAAACATTTTTACATTCCACCTCTATGACGGCACGTAGACGTCTTGAAGACGGGTTATGGGGTTCCCTTCAAACCTGAAACTTCTCCGAATATTTCCCAGCTCCCAAGGCGTTCCGTGAATTTTCAAACGGATAATGCCTTAAAAACAACATTTGTGATGAAATATGAGAAGACCTTGAAATTAACAATGATAATAAGATGCGTTAAAAGACGAATTGTACTCCCGTACCACTTCTCCCCAAGAATCAGTCTCGTGAGCTGTCAGTTTCGTGTGCTTTCGGTCTCGTGAGCTGTCAGTTTCGTGTGCTTTCGGTCTCGTGAGCTATCAGTTTCGTGTGCTTTCGGTCTCATGAGCTGTCAGTTTCGTGTGCTTTCGGTCTCGTGAGCTGTCAGTTTCGTGTTCTTTCGGTCTCATGAGCTGTCAGTTTCGGGTGTTTTCGGTCTCGTGAGCTGTCAGTTTCGTGCGTTTTCGGTCTCGTGAGCTGTCAGTTTCGGGTGTTTTCGGTCTCGTGAGTCAGTTTCGTGTGCTTTCGGTCTCTTGAGCTGTCGATCTCTTGAGCTATCAGTTTTATGTGGTGTCGGTCACTTGAGCTGTCAGTTTCGTGTTCTTTCGGTCTCTTGAGCTGTCAGTTTCGTGTTCTTTCGGTCTCGTGAGCTGTCAGTTTCGTGTGCTTTCGGTCTCTTGAGCTGTCAGTTTCGTGTTCTTTCGGTCTCATGAGCTGTCAGTTTCGGGTGTTTTCGGTCTCGTGAGCTGTCAGTTTCGTGCGTTTTCGGTCTCGTGAGCTGTCAGTTTCGGGTGTTTTCGGTCTCGTGAGTCAGTTTCGTGTGCTTTCGGTCTCTTGAGCTGTCGATCTCTTGAGCTATCAGTTTTATGTGGTGTCGGTCACTTGAGCTGTCAGTTTCGTGTTCTTTCGGTCTCTTGAGCTGTCAGTTTCGTGTTCTTTCGGTCTCGTGAGCTGTCAGTTTCGGGTGCTTTCGGTCTCTTGAGCTGTCAGTTTCGTGTTCTTTCGGTCTCGTGAGCTATCAGTTTCGTGTTTTTTTGGTCTCGTGAGCTATCAGTTTCGTGTTCTTTCGGTCTCGTGAGCTGTCAGTTTTGTGTGCTTTTGGTCTCGTGAGCTGTCGATCTCTTGAGCTATCAGTTTTATGTGCTGTCGGTCTCGTGAGCTGTCAGTTTCGTGTTCTTTCGGTCCCGTGAGCTGTCAGTTTTGTGTGCTTTTGGTCTCTTGAGCTATCAGTTTCATGTGCTTTCAATCTCGTAAAGCTATCAGTTTAGTATTGTTTATGCAATACAAAGACGTACTATGTAATAAAAAAGGAAAGAAAAAACTTCAGGGCATTATATAGGGAGTTTAATACCTCTTATGACAAATCGTCACCATAAATAGACCTTAATTTTTTACATTCCGAAAAGACCGGTATATAATTATAGGCCTATATTATTTTTGTTTGACACGAAATCATTTTTTAAAAATGAAATTGATACTGAACTTCTTTATCCTTCCATTGTCACCATACTCTTTTAAACAACATGTGTGCGATACAAACTGTATTTCTTTACAAATATTATCCAGGTCCAAACAAAACTAAATACTTTATTATTTTAAAACCTTTTGTGTGAAAGGTCAATTGGCTGGGTCACGGGCCCTATCATACCTGACACTTTACACGGCATGAGGCTTTCAACATGAATTACCATCAAGCTCGACACCGAGACTGTTATGATCAAAATATTCGAACCCATGTTCAGATGTTACTGACCTTGTCTTGCCTTTCAAATATCTCCGCACGGTCTCTCTCTCTCTCTCTCTCTCCCTATCTCTCTCTGTATGTCTCAGATGTTCTGCCATTAGGGACTTTTGGTTGAGTGGACGAGAACACGACAAACGCCGACTGACCATGCGTGTCAACGTACTCAACTGCCCATGTTGACTACATTTAAAAATCTTTTAGATTTCGCTCGACGATATACATGCATGCAGGAAGTAACACTATGAATATGACGGATAAAAAAAGAGGACAAACTATACAGTTCCTCATTCTACCCTCAACAATTGCTTTGGTAGACAAAAGAACATCCCTTCTCTGCTATTACGTAAAAATGTGAAGAACAGGTGAATGTGCATGTTACACCTGTTATACACAATTTGTATATAATAGCAGGGAAGGGATGTTCCTTTGTCTACCTGAGGAACTGTATATTTTTTTTTGCGCACGCAGCATACTTGTACCGTACTAGATTTAGGAAAATCAAGGTTGACTCATTCTCGATCACCGACTGAGACGACGTGACACATGCGCAGTGCCTTAAAATGACGTCACACGTTGCAGCAAAGCTGTCGACGTGCAAATCTAAAAGTCCCTACTATTGACAGGTCCACACACCAGAGCCATCTGGGAAGCTCTTTTTCCGCCCTTCTCTCACCTGATAGGAAAGATATGTTATTTTGAAAAGCACAAACATGGGAAAACATAGCTACTTATTTGATCTCCTCCGATGCGTTTCACAGCAATACGACTCGTTAAAATCATTAAAGGGACTGGGTAACATTGTTCAGATGAGAGATAGTGGTGCTAAGGTAGTGACTTCAATGCTAGATGTACAATTAAAGATAATCTGAAAAATTGAGTGAAAACGGACCATTATTCATGGTACAAATTGGGAAAAACTGATCTGATCGATTCCTTAATTCTCCCTACTAGTTCTAGATCTAGATCTATAGATCTAGAACAATTTAATTACAATGGAAATCTCATAAAGCAATAAAATGGCTCTGCATTCCATTCCAGACATTTAAGTGTTGACAGATTTTTTATAGCCTGTTTTATGTCTTCTTTTCATGGAAAACGGTTGGGAAAATTCAAAAATGGTTGGGAGAATTTACTGTTAATCACTGTTAGAGGGTGCCTCACATCGACGCCTTCAAAGAAAACCATAGATATCTTCGTGGTTTGAGAATTTTTTCCGGATTTTTTGCCTGTCAGAGGGTTAGTACAGTAGAAGGAATATAGTAAGTAACATTTTATACAAAAATTAAGCAATTTTTGTCATCAACCTTCGACAATGTTACCCAGTCCCTTTAAAGGTCACAGTGTTGCTGATTATTTTCCCAGATTTAGAGTCAATTCGCTTTGAAAGTTGAAGCATATCTTCTTCCAGGAAAAATATGTGGTTAATGTAGGGGTCACAATCCAGACTGTGAGTTGAATAATAATGGTTCACAATGATCTAATACCAATACTTATTGAGTGAGAGGGGTGTTGAATTGTCTTTGACAAAATAAAGTAACAGCGATTGGGATTCGAGTTAAACAAAAAATGACCTAATATCATGCGAGTTGGGAAATGTATCTTACATTTTTAGTGAAGAAGGAAAAGGGAATCACTTAGGTGACGAAAGTTTCTCAAACGTCCATTTGAATGTGAAGTTACAAATTATTAGTACAGAACTGTATATGTGTCGGATTGAATTGTAATAACATTGGAATAATTATAACATTGATCCTTTCATATAAAAACCAACTGATTGATAACTAGATGTGAATATATTATCACTAAAACTGAATACCAACTTTCATATGAAACTAATTTCACAAATTTATCCTGTTGTTCAATGTTGTTTATCCATGCTCTCAATCACCAAACAAAAGAAGAAGAAAAAAAAATAGATTATGGCCATTAACAATAAATTCCATTAAAAATATATTGATACAAAAGATTTATTTAGTGCGCGTTGCGGGAGCCATTTCGTAGGATCTCAATAGACCGAAATAATAATAGAGAACAACATCGTAATAGATTTTGGCCATTTACAACAGATTTCATAAAATAAAGTTGATATAGAAGAAAACTTGTTGATGCGAAAACCAACCATACAGTCAATAAGATTTTTTTCTTCAGTGTTTGAACTTTAGAAAAATAAAATCAGAAATCAAAAACAGGTGAAAGAAAATAAACAAATCAACTTGATAAAAATATCGAATAGAAACACCTGCTTTTAATGACTTTTTTTGAAGTAAGCGGACCAGAATCCTCATCTACTTTGCTCTGTTTAAGTTCATGCAGTGTAACGGCTGTAAACGTAGGACGAGGTCAAACAGAGTATATTATAAGATGGGTAGAAGAATCCCTTCAATCTGATTGATCAATCATCATGTAATTATTTTTACTGGATTTTTTTGTTTTTTTTGTTTTCATAGGTTTTTATTCTTTTCTCTCACAAAGAAAACTTATACATTATTTATAACATTGTATACAAAATAACAAAGATAATTTTTTTCATAGGTCTTGATAAATTTGCCAATGAACTGGATGCATGCGATATCGGCGATCGATACCACCGATATCCTTTTAAAAAATTCTCACAAAAAATATTTTTAATAACTATTTTTTTAATAATTTTTTTTTTTAATGATTTTTTTGATAATTTTGTTTTGGTGATAATTATTTTTTTGTGTGTTTTTTGATAATAAAAAAAAATCTATATTTTTGTTGTTGATTACAGTTTAATGTGCACTGACAATTTTTTTTAGTTTAAAAACAAATAATTTCATGACAAGTTAAAAATCATGCGTCCATTAAAAAAATCATGCGTCAGGTAAAAAAAGAATTACCGGACGCATGATTTTCCCAAGCATCCGGTAAATCTGTAAAATAACGACAATTTGTATTTTTGACAATTTTTGGGGCACCATCTTATAAAACAGATGATGCACAGGTTTAATTAGTGTGTCGGTGGGATTGTGTGCACGCGGTACCTTTGAATTTGGTCTAAAACCCACTCGGCTGCGCCTTGTGGGTTCAAACCATTCAAAGGTACCTTGTGTACACCATCCCTACCGACGCACTCAAACCTGTGCATCATTTGTATGAGTGCACCTTATGAATGAACGAGATCAAGACAATTCTAGGTCGTGACACCAACTTCGCTCGTTCTGCTGGAAGATTTGGTCATGTATTTACGTCATTAAAAACGAATGAAAAAATGAACTTACATACTAAAATGACATACTTTTAAACTTCCGACTACACTGCTTTTTTTGTGTATTTGTTTAGTTTTTATTCATTTATTTTTTAAGATAAGGGGGATTTTTTTCAAAATTATTTCATAGTGTAGATATGGTAATAACAATTAGGTGAATTAAACGTAGGACGAGGTCAAACAGAGTACGTGCCCTCATGCATGAACAGGTTCCACACAATTCTAGGTCATGACTACTTAGTGACACAAACTTTGGTCCCGTATTTACTTCATTAAAAACAAATGAGCAAATGAACTTACAGACTAGAATAACATAATTTTACAGTTCCGTCTAACTGCGTTTTAAAAAAATTTTTATAAAGATAATGGGGATTATTTTCAAAATTATTCCAAAGTGTAGATATGGTAATACATGTAACAATAACTAAAGGTGAAGTAAAGGTCATGTACATATTTCCAATTATATCCCATATGAGATACTGCTGAGATATGTCCTCAAATCAGAGAATAGAATTTCACATGGAATAGTACTCTGATTGAAAGTTCTATTCTTGCAATGACGGTACATGTTTCAGTTGTTTGCATTCATTTCCTGCAAGTTCCGACCTTCTCCAACGCTGTCAGTATTAAAATAACGCCCTTTTCAGTCCTTGTTTATGAGACATACTACATCACCTCAACTTACTGAAGTTTGCTCATTCATTCAATTTCCCATTTTCGAGCCAAGCGTGTACTTCTCCAGAAATGACGAGAACCTAGTAGGCGCATTGGACGTGGTGCGGTTGCTATGGGCAACCAAGCGACTCGCGGTAAATCTGGTTTGAATTTGAGATGCGGAACGTGAGGGCGGGTTGATGATTTTGATGAAAGCGACGACGGGGAACAGAACTGCCTTGTCGCCATTAACGTCATCAACACCGGCATCGTTTTCTGCGTCGTTTTGACAGCTCTATCAGGTTTCCACTGTATACGCGTAGTGCTTATGCAGGATGTGAATGATGGAATAGATTTGAATTAGTTATAGCTGGGTTATTTCGGCAGGAGACTCTTTATATAGGATCGTTGCCCATTGCATGTGCGCCGTTTTTTTTCGGTTGCTTCGTTAGGTGCGCTATAACCACGCCCGTGTACTTAACTCATGCATACGTCAAATGATTCAACGCAATGTATTCACTGTTCATTGTGCAATAACTTGTGTACGATGTCGCCTGTACACGGCGCGTCAATTATTGTTAACGCAGTCCTACGTCAGGCACATTATGCCTAGTGTGTAACGGGAAACACGATATAATTCATGCTTATCATTTCTGTCGCGTTGCTATAGGGTTTAGAGTTTGTATAAGTTTACAAGAATAGTTGGCAACCATTTAAAATCATCACTCCTTTAACAATATAAATCATTGTATATTTGCAAACACCTGGAAACATCACGTGTAATGTGTACTTGACATGGTTTCGTTCATCCTATGATTTAAGAGAAGTGGAAACGGACCACCACTGACGAATTTAGGAGGGAGACCCGGGAGGGAAACATCAAGCCGCGTGTTCCCACCTTCATTTGAACACTATCATCCATATCTTATCTACACATTTTCAGCCACCCACCCCCCCCCCCCCCCCGGATCCGTCCCCTTATGTCATTGAAATGCATTATATTTAACTATTATATTCTATGATGTGATGTTATGTTCCAGTCAACTTCGCGATAATTCATGTGATTTACAAGACTAAGTAGAGCGTAGATAAATACACAACAGGTGTACATGCTTTTGTATTGGGCAATCAATGACGCTGGTGAAATGGAATCTAGAAAACACTGAAATATGAAAGCATCGCTTTATGACCCAGCATGACAACTTGTTTACTTTTGTTTGCAATATACTTTTGAGATATTACTATAAAAAATGCATTGTTAAATTAAGTAACATTCAGTTATATTATTCACCTTGAAGGAAAGGAATTATATATTTAGGGTAGTAGAAGGGCGTTTAGGAAAGGGGGGGTGGGCTATTTTGCCTAATTTTATAAAGAATATTTGCCTAATTTTACAAAGAATAATAAACATGTAATAAACTTTAATAATATTTCATGTCAGAGTTGAGTTACTTTTTCATTAGTCCCCAACGAAAACATTTGTGTACTCAGCGGAAACGCGAAACACATACACAGCTTCTCGGTATCCAGCATCGAGCATTGCCCTAGTGAAATACGATATCGATATCAAGTATAATACCAATTGGCCAAATGTTAATGATAGGTCACTTTATCTCAAATTAAAAATAGACCTAGGTGCTAAGTTCGATGGTTCCCGTCCATATGTAACAGGGGTTTTATCTACGTTAGATGTGGAAACAGCGAAAAGCCTGATCCAAGCCATTGAAAATACACATAAAAAGTTGACTGTACGCCAAATTGAATTTAGTGGAATCCATTTCAGACTAGCTGTGAATTACCTTTTTGAAAGTGGATTGCACTTATTATAATATTATCTTGGATTTCTACTCCATTACAAAATTATCCCTAATAGTATGACTCCTAGAAGCCAGAGCGTGTATATATATATATCTGATGTTGGTCTACAAGGTACGGGACTGTTTTAATCATGATATCAAAATAAAGCATGCAAACTTAATCTGCTTTAAAAAAGGTCACGTACTGGCGGGAGTTTAGGTAAGATTTTATCAGACACCACGTGGAAATATTTGGAATGTCGTGTAGATCTTTATGCTTGCGTATGTGCGCGTGTGCGTGTGCGTGTACATGTGCGCGACCCCAAGGAGTTTATCTCCATGCATGCTCACTCTTAACCCTGTAGCTTTACCTTTCTCTTTACTTATCTTTCTGTCTGTTTATCTATCCATCTTTATCGCTCCATCTTTCTTTCTTTCTCTCTCTCTCTTAGTTCCTATCTATCTCTTTTTGTTTCTCTCTGTACCTATCAGTCTCTCTTTCTCACCCCCTCTCTTTCTCCTCTCTCCCTCTCTCTCTCTCTCTCCCTTCTTCTTCTCTCTCTCTCTCTGTCTTTATCTCCCTCTATCTTTTCACCCCCTCCCCCATCTCTCTCTCTCTCTCTATGTGGCCATGTATATCTGGGGCTTTCACCATCATAATTTATACATAAACAGAAACAGTTGGAGAAACGTATGAAGAAGCAACCCGTCAGTTCTGTCAAGTAGCCCGGCGCCGATCGCTGACAGATTGCTGAACACTTGCGATAACAATCAATTTGATAAGGAGGCATGCATGAGTGGGTTTTATTTAACTTGGGGGGGGGGGGGCATTTTCGAAAAGAAGAAAGGGGCAATACTTTTTTGTTGTATGTACATGACTTTTGAATACAAATTTGATGTCGGGGGGCACAATTTCAGATAAAATAATATGGAGCAACATTGTTTTGTTGTGTGTACATTAAAGGTAAAGACCAGTTATGGTCATGCGACTGCATTGTGAAAGAAACGTTGTGGAATCGATCAGAAAAGGTTGATCATCTAGCATCTAGCATCTGCAAGGTTCTGGAATCATCAAAATGATAAGAAATTTGGCCCATTTTATAGGGCTGGGTGGGGGAAGGGGAGGCTAGAGCATTAGCCGGTTGTGCCCCATTAGGAAATATTAACTCTCAAAGATGATATACTGCATCATTGTATCGAATCCATGCGATTAGTTCTTACCAGAAAACAGAGATTTCTTTCATGTAAGAAATAAGCCGTGAGATAGGGGAAAACTTCCTCAACTCTAACCTGCATCCCAAGCTGTGGTGTCCAATTCCCTGCAAGTTATTGATTGAAATATACCTCCTTTATTCCTCCCCCATTCACTCATCGTACGGCTGTGACATTTTGGCCCATGCGTTTTATGTTCCGTGGCTAAGTTGAACTTGAGAACGCTCTTCGGCTTCACAAAATAGGCAAATAATTATGTTCAAGCAACATCGAAACAATGTCGAGAAGAATGTATCGGATGGCAAGCATATAGCTATATACGCCATAAATGCACTTAGCGAATCTTTCGATTCGTCGACAAGCATTGCCCCATTTTCTTTTATTCTCTCAGTCTTGATCGTTCTCTCTTGCGCTCTGTTTTTATTCCGATCATCTCGACGTTGCTATGTATATTCTAGCCTTTCCCGGATCTAATTCCACTTTCAAAATCTAACTTGGCTTTCTTTGTCTTCAACATTGTTTGAATAGCAATGTTAACTTATCTGCTTCTTGCCAATGGAGCTAGAGAATGGACATTTTCAAAGCTGCCACAAAGGGAATGAGGGCGACTCTAGCTCCCTCGAAAATCTTTAAAAACAAAGTAGCAGGGTTTTCGCCATCCCAAATTGTTGAAGAAATGTGATAACGTAAAGGGTGGTAGAAGAATGTGGAGGAGGGGGTAGAGAGAGAGAGAGAGAGAGAGAAAGAAGACTAAGGTAGCGAAATTATACGTCATGTTTCATTACATATGTAATTTGACATTGCTTGCTTGACCTTGACATACATTACTCAATGAAACTAAGAATGTAAATGAAAAGATAACACAATTAGCACGCAAGAAACGGCAGCATACTGATAATCTATAGGCCACAATGACAATGTAGTAATTACCAATAGCGTAGCTGGAAGATCATGTTTGATGTAAACATTGTAATCCATCTTTGTGTCGCAATTTGACTCCCTTGATAGGCATACATTTTTTTAAAATCAAACTTCAAATTTTTGGCTTACACTCAGTAAAATAGATCGCGTGCTCGATCAGCAATTAATGACAACAGCTTTTGTTCACCCATGTATTTTTCCGGAAAATTTACTGCATAAGTTTGAAACCTTGAAAACATCTTGGTGGATTGGAACTTGGAAGTGTAAATAGAGAGAAAAATGATGAAGCGTCGTACAGTAAATATGCTGTATTGTAACACATCGGCGGGCGAAGCATGAGCGTGGGTGAAACTCATAAGCCTCGCATCGTTCGTATAGGACCGTTTTGAAAAATTCGTTTTGTTAAACCGCAGACCCTTATATACTACCAAATGTGGTTGGGTCCATGATAAATCTATTGTAAATGCCTCAAAACATGTTAAATATCATCCAAATTATACAGCCATGAATGAAAATACTATTTGCAGTGTTCTCGTAGGATGTGAGCTGTCAAATAAAAGTCGCATATAATGATTTATAATTAATAGTATGAAGAGATCGGAAAGACAGGCTTGTGAAGCCCGTCTATTATCACCAACAAAAATTTCACAGATACCGACTCAAAAGCCACATATTTCCTTCTCATAATCCAATGAATACAACATGTAGTTCACATAATGATAACGATTATTATCATAAATTCCAACATTTCCTGATGTTTATGTAGAAAAGGAAGTAGTTTCGAGAAAATGTAAAGATAAAGTTAAATTCTTGTCATGCGATTGCATTGTGAAAGGAACGGTGTGAAATCGATCAGAAAAGGTTGATCATCTAGCATATAAGTATTGGTGTGTACTGCAAGGTTCTGGAATCATCAAAAGNTGAAAACATCTTGGTGGATTGGAACTTGGAAGTGTAAATAGAGAGAAAAATGATGAAGCGTCGTACAGTAAATATGCTGTATTGTAACACATCGGCGGGCGAAGCATGAGCGTGGGTGAAACTCATAAGCCTCGCATCGTTCGTATAGGACCGTTTTGAAAAATTCGTTTTGTTAAACCGCAGACCCTTATATACTACCAAATGTGGTTGGGTCCATGATAAATCTATTGTAAATGCCTCAAAACATGTTAAATATCATCCAAATTATACAGCCATGAATGAAAATACTATTTGCAGTGTTCTCGTAGGATGTGAGCTGTCAAATAAAAGTCGCATATAATGATTTATAATTAATAGTATGAAGAGATCGGAAAGACAGGCTTGTGAAGCCCGTCTATTATCACCAACAAAAATTTCACAGATACCGACTCAAAAGCCACATATTTCCTTCTCATAATCCAATGAATACAACATGTAGTTCACATAATGATAACGATTATTATCATAAATTCCAACATTTCCTGATGTTTATGTAGAAAAGGAAGTAGTTTCGAGAAAATGTAAAGATAAAGTTAAATTCTTGTCATGCGATTGCATTGTGAAAGGAACGGTGTGAAATCGATCAGAAAAGGTTGATCATCTAGCATATAAGTATTGGTGTGTACTGCAAGGTTCTGGAATCATCAAAAAGATAAAGAAATTTGGCCCAGTCTTGGTAAAGTTACAAGCACTGTACACAGAAAGATGTATGTGGGACTACACGAACATGTGTCATAAAAATCCGTCCCGATGTTTATGCTGTTACATGCCATATTTAGAATATGAAGGCATTTAAAGAGTCATGCTTTTCAGGGAACATGATTTATCTAATGCTCTTTCACACTTGCATAAAAACTATGATAACACTGACAAATTATTTTTCACCTCTTCCCAGAACGCAACCTTCTCTTAAAATTGCAGGCACATGCACAGGCCCTTAGAAGTGCGTAACATATAGATCATTGTCTAAACTATACCATGCAGATTGCAGGTTCTACCAGGGATTGTTAGTTGAACTCTCATATCCCTGGTTCTACTGCACCCATATACTTTGCACTGGATATCTTATTTGACACCTTCAGAGATGGACAGAGTTAGGATCGGCTCAAGGCTTTATGGAATTGTATTCAAGTGTCAAATCAGAGTCTGTGACTGCAGACTAGCAATACAGATTTGGTTTTCAACGCGAAATCAGTTTATGGCAAATAAAATTGATAACTTGGTGGGCGGTAGTATATTATCTCTGTTTTGAAAGAACTACTTTTTTTTTAAGGCCAAAGTCTGAACTTGTCTCGAAGCTAAACTTAATCAAGCAAAAAACCATTGTCATTATCTATTAGTCGTAAAGAGGAGGGTAGAAAATGAAACACAATGTGTAATCCTGTAGTAGAATCACATGGTTAATATGACAGTACGTACTATATTAAAGGGCAAGCTTGATTACTGGTAAATTTGTGAGATTCCCCATTTTATTTATTCCCACATGGAAGACGATTACTCACGTCTTATGATAGAAGTCGGTCGTGAAATTCTGTCACATTCCAAATATGATACGATAAGAAGTAGTTTGAAAACTTTGGACTACATGTTTTAGAAAGAAAGTTACGTGTTGAAACAACTGGGTGTTGCTTTAGTACTGCTTGAGTCAGTGTTGTCAACACTTTTTATTTGATGCTAAGTTTATCATCTTACGCAATAATATTTGTACCAAACCAATTAGAAATATAACAAACATTTTTGTCATCCAAAGTATAGCAAAGAATGTCCTTAACGCTCTTTTATTATTGTCGCTTATTATTTTATGTCAACTATAAAAAAAAAATCGGACAAACATGGTTAAAATATGTCTCAATCGTCCAGACCATAACTTTTGTACATAATAAATTTTCAGCCACTAAAAGATATATATAAACATACCGCTTACCTTTAAAGCTTGAAATATGAAAGTCGAAATGATTTATAGGTAACATCGGTAAGTCCTCGTTTATAGACCTCTCTTGAACTGTTGACGTCTTTATGAGTTTTCGGGAAACGTGGCAATTTACAAGTAGCTTTCCTCCTCTCTTACAGGTTAAAGGGACTGGGTAACATTGTTGAAGGTTGACGAAAAAAAATTGCTTAATTTTTGTATAAAATGTTACTTCCTATATTCCTTCTACTGTACTAACCCTCTGACAGGCAAAAAATCCTGAAAAAAATTCTCAAACCACGAAGATATCTATGGTTTTCT